>QNTS01001975.1:150779-178310 GCA_003317085.1 Hucho hucho
GAAAAAAAATCCAGAAAATCACATTGTAGGATTTTTAATGAATTTATTTGCAAATTATGGTGGAAAATAAGTATTTGGTCACATACAAACAAGCAAGATTTCTGGCTCTCACAGACCTGTAACTTCTTCTTTAAGAGGCTCCTCTGTCCTCCACTCGTTACCTGTATTAATGGCACCTGTTTGAACTTGTTATCAGTATAAAAGACACCTGTCCACAACCTCAAACAGTCACACTCCAAACTCCACTATGGCCAAGACCAAAGAGCTGTCAAAGGACACCAGAAACAAAATTGTAGACCTGCACCAGGTTGGGAAGACTGAATCTGCAATAGGTAAGCAGCTTGGTTTGAAGAAATCAACTGTGGGAGCAATTATTAGGAAATGGAAGACATACAAGACCACTGATAATCTTCCTCGATCTGGGGCTCCACGCAAGATCTCACCCCGTGGGGTCAAAATGATCACAAGAACGGTGAGCAAAAATCCCAGAACCACACGGGGGGACCTAGTGAATGACCTGCAGAGAGCTGGGACCAAAGTAACAAAGCCTACCATCAGTAACACACTACGCCGCCAGGGACTCAAATCCTGCAGTGCCAGACGTGTCCCCCTGCTTAAGCCAGTACATGTTCAGGCCCGTCTGAAGTTTGCTAGAGAGCATTTGGATGATCCAGATGAGGATTGGGAGAATGTCATATGGTCAGATGAAACCAAAATAGAACTTTTTGGTAAAAACTCAACTCGTCGTGTTTGGAGGACAAAGAATGCTGAGTTGCATCCAAAGAACACCATACCTACTGTGAAGCATGGGGGTGGAAACATCATGCTTTGGGGCTGTTTTTCTGCAAAGGGACCAGGACGACTGATCCGTGTAAAGGAAAGAATGAATGGGGCCATGTATCGTGAGATTTTGAGTGAAAACCTCCTTCCATCAGCAAGGGCATTGAAGATGAAACGTGGCTGGGTCTTTCAGCATGACAATGATCCCAAACACACCGCCCGGGCAACGAAGGAGTGGCTTCGTAAGAAGCATTTCAAGGTCCTGGAGTGGCCTAGCCAGTCTCCAGATCTCAACCCCATAGAAAATCTTTGGAGGGAGTTGAAAGTCCGTGTTGCCCAGCGACAGCCCCAAAACATCACTGCTCTAGAGGAGATCTGCATGGAGGAATGGGCCAAAATACCAGCAACAGTGTGTGAAAACCTTGTGAAGACTTACAGAAAACGTTTGACCTCTGTCATTGCCAACAAAGGGTATATAACAAAGTATTGAGATAAACTTTTGTTATTGACCAAATACTTATTTTCCACCATAATTTGCAAATAAATAAATTAAAAATCCTACAATGTGATTTTCTGGATTTCTTTTTCTCATTTCGTCTGTCATAGTTGAAGTGTACCTATGATGAAAATTACAGGCCTCTCTCATCTTTTTAAGTTGGAGAACTTGCACAATTGGTGGCTGACTAAATACTTTTTTGCCCCACTGTACAAGTGTTTCATAGTCATCAAAAGCTCTGCTTCTTGGCAATATCACAGCGCTGTCAGATTTCAAAAAGGCTTTACGGCGAAAGCACCACATTTGATTGTTTGAGGGTAGCACCTAACATATTTTTTCCATTACCATAATTTCATAAGCCTCCACGGTTCACACATAACACATTTCACAGCGAAAACAAATCAATTACCTTTTGAAGAACTTCTGGTGAGGGCTTCATAAGTGTCCAACGAAGACAATCCATGGTTCTTTTGTTAGAAAAAGTAATGTGTTATATCAATAAATCTCCGTTTGGTTGGCGCGTTATAATCAGAAAAAACAGTGTCGACTCCTCCATTGAAACGTGAAGAGAACCCGTTCAACCTATACCTATAAACTTGTCCAAGAACAATCAAACATCATTGTAAATGTACCCTTAGGAACACTTTAATGTATAAATAGCATAATATTTCAACCGGAATATAAACTGGGCTCAGGTGCCCTCGCCTGCCCTGGTCTGTCTCTCCCATTCTGGTACAGGTGCCCTCGCCACTCTCTCTCTCCCCGGAGCTTTGCTCGCCTACATCGTACCCAGACATCGCTGACTTTTTATTGATCTGCTGTTGGACTCTTCTTCTCTGCTCTAAAAGCATCTAAGAAGAATTAAATCACTTTCTTGAGACTGTTGACATCCAGAGGAAGCGATAGGTACTGCATTCATATGCCCTTATAAGGGCATTTTCATAAGGGAGGGGTTCCAAATGAGGCAAAACCACTTTTTCCAGGACAGAAATTCCTCGGGGTTTCGCCTGCCATATCCGTTCTGTTATACTCACAGACAAAATGTTAACACTTTTAGAAAATCCAGAGTGTTTCCTATCCAATGGTACTAAATATGTGCATATCCTATTTTCTGGGCCTGAATGGGAGGCATTTTACTTTGGGCACGCCAGTGTCTCCAAAACGGTCACCTCGTGCGCTGCTCCCTAAGAAGTTAAAGGTTATTGTCATGACTCACTTGACATGCTGAGCTGACTCGTGGAGCACAGAGCCAAACACAGTGCCAGATAGCATGCCCTTTGAAAGGTCATCGTAACCCTCAGTTACCTTCTAAGCCCAAGACGCCTGGGCAAATTGGGGTTAAGCCTGGATTCACTCAAACTACAGAGTGCTTTGTAAAATACTTAGCTTTTACATCATATTTTCATTTCGGTTGTGAAATGTTATAGATTATTGCAGAATGGACTGGATGATCATCAAATTCCCCAAAGTTCATTGCTTTGAACCAATACCTCATTGCTCAGCATCCCACGGTGCAACACCGATGTTCCTCACGTCAAACGAGCTGTGATATCAGTGACACGGTTCACCATTGTCTAATTTGTAATGACATTTAAAAGTGCATCGCTCCATGTGAGCCTCAGAGGGTAAATTACCCTTTTATGGGTACACCCAGAGAGCCAAGGCCTGGTCCCAGCAAGGGCCGGACCTCAGAGCGCTGTGCGCTGCTGGGCTTTACTGGGCTCTCCAATACCCCGAGGCCATGCCTGAGGGCTCCTCAGCCGGCTCTGTCATGTCCTTGACAGCCTCCACTCTACTAGATTCAGCTCATATTGACCTCCAGCAACCAGCAGAAGACCTTTATCTCAGCATCGCCAGCCCTGTTGAAGCCAAAAGTCCCAGCCAGACCTTCCACAGACACACAGAGAGGAAGGAAGGGGTCCGGGGTTAACAGGTTTGCTTCACAGACCTGTTGTTGTTCATTTACAGAGCTCGTTGAGTTTCTGAGGAATAGGAACACTACGCTGTCTATTTATGATGTAAGCCTACTCTTCGGTGCATGGCTGAGTTTGTTGGTCTTGGTTTCTGAACTGCATTCTTTTTGTATTTCTACTGAAATTTCTGGTTTATTTTATTAGTCAATTAAATGCTTACCTGCAGAATACTAACATAAAGTAAATGTTTAAATTGAATACAATAGACATTTTAGCATAAGTATAATACAGAAAGACATCATTTCTAATCCAATATTTACACGGATGGGGGGCAAGTGTATACACTGAGCATTATAATAAGAGCCTGGTAGCAGCAGTTGTGATGTGTGTGTAGCATAAATGTATATGTCTGTCTGTGTGGGTGTGTGCATGTGTGCTAAGGTATGGAGAATCAGAGCAGGTGGTCAGTCCAGTTCAAGTGTCCATCAGTCTGATGGCCTTTGTCCATCAGTCTGATGGCCTTTTGGTTTCAGACCTCATGATCCAATACCGTCTGCCCGACGGTAAGGGATATAACCGCTTGTTTCCAGTAGATGTCCTGAAAGGCTGGGATGTACTAGGCCGTCTTCACCACCCACAGGAAGGCCTAGCGGTCGCGGACGGAGAAAATCCCGTACCAGTCCGTGATGCAATCTACTGCAGTCCCATTGATGTGCATCGGGGCATGTTGGAACACGCTGCCAGCTGTGCCACACATGGACTCTGGATCATCCCACAGCTGCTGCCTTTCTAATGCCTTTCCTTTTTTATTTAGTTTTTCTTTACCTTTATTTAACCTTTATTTAACTAGGCAAGTCAGTTAAGAACAAATTCTTATTTACAATGACGGCCTAGGAACAGTGGGTTAACTGCCTTGTTCAGGGGCAGAATGGCTGACCTTGTCAGCTCGGGGATTGGATCTTGCAACCTTTCAGTTACTTGTCCAATGCTCTAACCACTAGGCTACCTGCCGCCCCATATTACATTACTTGTAGGCCGCCTCCTGTTCCTGCTGCACTGCTCCCCGCCTGCCCTGGTCTGTCTCTCCCATTCTGGTACAGGTGCCCTCGCCTGCCCTGGTCTGTCTCTCCCATTCTGGTACAGGTGCCCTCGCCTGCCCTGGTCTGTCTCTCCCATTCTGGTACAGGTGCCCTCGCCTGCCTCTCCCATTCTGGTACAGGTGCCCTCGCCTGCCCTGGTCTGTCTCTCCCATTCTGGTACAAGTGCCCTCGCCACTCTCTCTCTCCCCGGAGCTTTGCTCGCCTACATCGTACCCAGACATCGCTGACTTTTTATTGATCTGCTGTTGGACTATTTGATTTGTGATTCTTAGGGCAGTAAACCAACATGTTGCTGTTGTTCATTTTGCTGTTGTCTACCCTTGGCTTTTACAATGTTGGCAACACTTTTAGAGCCCGTTGCCCTGTGAATTAGGAAATATATGACTGTTTCTCCCTCAAAATTTGGGAGAAACCACACGCTTGCGCCATAAATATACGTGAGAACTATGCACATTTCTCCTAAACAATATGGGTGTCACGACTTGGTCCCTCTCCTTGTTCGGGCGGCTTTCGGCGGTCGACGTCGCCGGTTTTCTAGCTACCGCCGATCTACTTTTCATTTTCTATGTTTTTGTCTTCATTAGACACACCTGGTTTCCAATCACTAATTACATGTTCCTTATTTAAACCTCTGTCCACCCCATGCCTTTGTGTTGATTGTTTGTTGTAACTCGGTCCGTCTTTGTGGGCTCGTGAGTTTACCGTTGTTATTTAGTATTTTGAGTAAATTACGTTGATTACTCTATTCTGCTGTCCTGCGCCTGACTCTCTACACAGCTACACACAGGACCATTACAATGGGAGAAATCGGACTCTTGCGCTTACATGTCAGGACTGTTCTCTTGGTACTTAACCTCTCAGGGATTATTGGGGCGCTAGCGACCCACTCCCGACACCACCAGGTAAAATGTAAAGCGCCAAATTCAAAATCCCAAAGTTGAATTATTAAAAATCCACCAATATACAAGTGTTTCATACTCATCAAAAGCTCTGTTTCTTGGCAATATCACAGCGTTGTCAGATTTCAAAAAGGCTTTACGGCGAAAGCACTACATTTGATTGTTTGAGGACAGCACCTCACATACTTTTCACATAGCCATGAATTCATTAGCCAGCGTGGCACACACATAACACATTTCACAGCAAAAACAAATCAATTACCTGTTGAAGAACTTCTGCTGAGGTCATCCTAAGTGTCCAACGAAGACAATCCATGGTTCTTTTGTTAGAAAAAGTCATGTATTATATCCATAAATCTCCATTTGGTTCACGCGTCATAGTCAGAAACGACAGCCTCCACTAGTCCATTGAAACGTGGCGNAAACTGAGCTCTACAGACCGAGGGAAACACAGTGCGCGCTTGGCGAGAGCGCGTGCCCAGTCCTACAGAGTTCCAAAGAGGCACTTCCTGATTCTCTCTTCTTCTCTGTTCTAACTCATCTGAACAGCATGAAACCACTTTCTAGAGACAAAGGACATCCAGAGGAAGTGATAGGTACTGCATTCATATGCCCTTTTATGGGCATTTTCATGAGGGAGGGGTTCCAAATGAGGCACTCTGTGAAAACCACTTTCTCCAGGACAGAAATTCCTCGGGGTTTTGCCTGCCATATCCGTTATGTTTTACTCACAGACAAATGGTTAACAGTTTTACAAAATTCAGAGTGTTTCCTATCCAATGGTACCAAATATGTGCATATCCTATTTTCTGGGCCTGAATGGGAGGCATTTTACTTTGGGCACGCCAGGCTCTCCAAAACGGTCAAGTTGTGCAGTGATCCCTAAGAAGTTAACCATGTTTCTGGACTTTACACATCTCCTGAAATATGTGGCGTTAAAGACTCTGGTGACTTTGGACTCTCGTTCAAGTGCTGTCTGTAAATCCACATGTTGTAACCCGTGATCTCGACTTGCCATTATCTTGCTGCTTCTATTGTCTGGAAATGTGCATTCTAACCCAGGTCCTGACATTCTAACCCAGGTCCTGACATTCTAACCCAGGTCCTGACATTCTAACCCGGGTCCTGACATTCTAACCCGGGTCCTGACATTCTAACCCGGGTCCTGACATTCTAACCCAGGTCCTGACATTCTTACTGCTGCTGAATTAAGTAGTCAAAGTGGCCTGAAGTTTTTGCATATGAATGTAAGAAGTCTTCTGCCGAAGCTTGATTTTGTGAATATATGGATAGAAATTGCAGACCCTGATGTATTTATGCTTTCTGAAACCTGGCTCAAAAAATCTATTACAGACAAAAATATTGGCATAAATGTTTACAATGTGTTTCGTACAGATCGTAAATCTAAGGGTGGTGGTGTTGCTGTAAACGTAAAAGACAAGTTCTCAGCGGTCGTTCTGACTTCTGTTACTAAACCTAAGCAATTTGAATTATCTGTCTTTGAACCTAAACCTTGGCTCATCTTTAAGTATTGTTGTTATACTGTAGATCTGCAACTGTTGGTTCTCTGGATTGTATTTTCAAATTATCACAGAATGTCAATTCTGAGTTTGTCCTGATGGGTGATCTGAATCAGGACTGGTTAACATCTAGCTCTGATCAACTCAAAATTCTATGCAATACCTATAATCTCACTCAGATGGTCAACAGTGTAACTAGGTTGAATATAAAATATCCTCTGAAATTCTCTTTGATTGATTTGATCTTAACCAAAACTCCTCATTGTTTTAATGCTTCTGGTATTTTTGCAAATGACATAAGTGATCATAAATGTTAAAATCCCTATGAAATCTCCACGTGTCATTACGAAAATAAACTGGAAGCGGTTTGATATTCAAGGTTTTTTACATGATGTATCTAGCACTGAATGGAATCGAATGGAATTAATCCCTGATGTTGAACTAGCCTTTTCTTACTTCCACAACGCATTCCAGGATGCATGCAAAAGGCATGCCCTTTTAAAAAATCAGGACTAAGGGCAGAGAGAACCCTTGGTTTACTAAGGAACTTTCTAAAATTATAAGGGAATGAAATGCTATGTGGGCTAAAGCAAGAGGGTCTGGGTCGGCAGATGATTGGATGGCTTTTAAGCGTCTTCAAAATATGGGTGTGGCTATGATCCGTAAATTGAAAGCAGACCACTACCTGCAATCGACTTCAGATAGTTTAAATAATCCATCCAAATTTTGGCAAGTAGTGAAAGGTTTGGAGTGCAAAAAGGATACACAGCTTCCCAAACAATTGTTGGTCGATACACAGACTGTAACTGAGAGAACCTCCATTGTGAAAGCCTTGAATCAGCATTTTCTAGATGCAGGCAGCTTATTTGAAAAGGTCATAGGTATAAGGTATAATTGAGCCCCCTATGAATTTACCTGACACCCCTGTGCACTCCTTCACCAGGTTCTCATTTTCATCCTTCTCTGTTTCAGAAGTGTGTAAAGCCCTGAAAGAAATTGATGGGAAAAAAATCCCCTGGCCCTGATGATCTAGACCCCCGCCTCCTACACCTAGCTGCAGCCATCATTGCTCCCCCTTAACATGTATTTTTAACCATACGCTTGATGCTAAGGAAATCCTTAGTTATGGAAATCTGATTTTGTACTGCCTCGCCTGAAAGGTGGAGATCCTTCGCTACTTGACAACTACCCACCCATATTAAAATTGTCTGTACTGTCTAAGGTACTGGAGTCCTTAGTTAGTAGGCAGCTGAAGGACTACCTCCAAGAAAACATCTTAAGTGGAATGCAATCAGGTTTTTGGTCTGGCCACAGCACTGTTTCAGCAACATTGAAGGTTTTAAATGACGTCCACTGTGCTTTTGACAAGAAGTTACATTGTGTGTCTGTCTTTATTGATTTGTAAGAAGGCATGTGACACCGTGGACCATGCTGTGTTAATGCAAAGGTTAAAATGTTGTGGAATTACTGGTCATGCTCTAGATAGGTAATTTATAAACCAATCAAATCGTACACAATGTGTAATGGCGGATGGTTGTAAATCTGAGTCCATAGAGGTGTGCTCAGGTGTTCCGCAAGGTTCTATTTTGGGCTCACTGTTGTTTTGGGCTCATTTTGTATATCAACAACATTGGGGATCTTATTGAAACAGAGGATGTTCATTTTTATGCAGATGGTACTGTTCTTTATTCAAGTGGTAGTAGTTTATCTTTAGCTTTTGAAAATGCCCAAAGAGCATTTAACATCATACAACAGAATCTGTATGATTTAAAGCTGGTTCTAAATTCGGGTAAAACAAAATGCATGGTATTTTCAAATGCCAGGCATGTTACTAATCATGTCATTGCTACATTGGCTGGACATACTATAGTCAAAGTGTACAAATATTTGGGTGTGTGGGTTGATGACAAGCTGAGCTTCACTGTTCATGTAGAGAACTTGATAAGGAAGCTCAAGCTGAGAATAGATTTTTATTACCGGCATCAGGCTTGTTTTTCTTTGGAGGCCAGGAAGGAGCTGGTATGATGTACATTACTGGCGGTTTTAGATTTTAGTGATGTTATATAAATGCAGGCCTCAGCCACTACCCTGAGAGCACTTGATTCAGTGTATCATGCAGCCCTCAGGTTCATTATAAATCAAAACGTCTAACATCATTGTGATCTCTACAGCGTTGTTGGATGGTCGTCATTGACCTTGCGTAGGCTTAAACACTGGTATACACTGATTTATAAGGCCATATTGGGTAAAATGCCATTTTATCTCTGTTCTTTTTTAATCAGGTCAGTAAATAAATATCAATTACGGTCCCATTCTCATTTGCTACTAACAGTAACAAAAATTAGAACAGGTCATGGTAGAAATTGTTTTAGTTACTCAGCTCCGTGGTCCTGGAATTCTCTCCTGAACATTTAAAAATTTGATGATATAGTTTCGTTGGTGGAGTTTAAACACTTGATTGATGTACATATCATAGAAGTGTCACGATCGTTCTCAGAAATGGACCAAGGCGCAGCGCGCATGGAGTTCCACATATTTAATTACTGTGAAACATTCAACCCAACAAAAGAAACAACAGATCGTAACCTATACGTAGTGCTCCCAGGCACTAGCACAAGAAACAATATCCCACAAACATAGGTGGGAAACAGAACACTTAAGTATGATCCCCAATTAGAGGCAACGAATAACAGCTGCCTATAATTGGGAACCACACACAAAACCAACATAGAAATAAACAACATAGAAAACCCACCTAGTCACGTCCTGACCGAACCAGGACGTGACAAGAAGAGTATAGTTTAAAACAGCTGTTTTTTAGTCAAGGCTTTCATGTTTTTTTACGCAATATGTAATTGTTGTACTATATTTGTGTTTATAGTTTTGTTTAATGTTGTGTTAGTGTATGTAAATTGTTTTGTCTGAAACTTTGTTCCCCCTGCTGCTATTGGACCAGGTCTCTCTTGGAAAAGATATATTATCTAAATGAGAAAAAAACTGTATAAATAAAATAATATAAAATACAAATGTTCCCTCCTCTGCTTCCTGAAGTCAACAATCAACTCCTTTTTCTTGCTGATGTTGAGGGAGATATTGTTGTCATGACACCATAATGTCAGTTCACTTACCTCCTCCCTATAGGCTGACTTGTCGTTGTTGGTTATCAGGCCTACAACCATGGTGTCGTCAGCAAACTTGATGATGGAGATGGTGTCGTGCGAAGCCACGCAGTCTTGGGCGAAAAGGTAGTACAGCAGAGGACTGAGGACACACCCCTGGGGGGCCTCTGTGTTGAGAGTCAGTGTGGAGGAGGTGTTGTTGCCAATCCTCATAGCCTGGGGTCCAGACCCAGGGCTCTGAGCTTGGTGTTGAGCTTGGAGGGAACAATAGTGTCGAATGCTGAACTGTAGTCAATGAACAGCATTCTCACACAGGTGTTCCTCTTGTCTAGATGTGTTACAGCCGTGTGAATAGCGATAGGTAGGCAAATTGGAGTGGGTCCAGTGTGCATGGCACACCCTCATGACCAGCCTCTCAAAGTGCTTGATGATGACCGAGGTGATCATGACGGGGCGATAATCTTTTGAGCATATCCAATCATATATTGAAACCGAAATAAACATTCAACGAAATCAAATAATACTGATCAGAATTTAATCTCTGAAAGGAAGCTTGTATAAAAGTGTAACTTTGAATCGCTATACAGATGATCCTTACAATTAGGTTTGCATCTTTGATGTAAGGCCTTCTCTAGGAGTATGCTGGCTTTTAAGCTGATATTTCTTCTGCACAATTTAAATTACTTGGTGTGTTTTACTTGTAGTGCAAAATATATCACAAGGTTGCTGCATCCATTAGTAAATTGGCTGCACGAAAGAAGGCTGCCGCACACAGAGAAGACTCTCATAATCAACTGTAGCAGCAAGGCACTGTGGCACACAGCCACACACATCACAGCAATGGCTCCATTGATTGGGAGACAGACTGACTAAGAATGATGTGTAGTATTTTGTTTTGACAGCCCCTTTGTTCCCTACTGTAGTCCAGCCCCTCTTCTCCACTTTTTTTCTTTTACCTTTATTTAACTAGGCAAGTCAGTTAAGAACAAATTCATATTTTCAATGACAGCGGGTTAATTAACTGCCTTGTTCAGGAGCAGAACGACAGATTTTTACCTTGTCAGCTTGGGGATTTGACCTTGCAACCTTCCAGTTACAAGTCCAGCGCTCTAAGCACTAGACTACCTGCCGCCCCAACTGTATGGCTATGAGATGCCCATGAAGCATAGACTGTCTGCTTCTCTCCGTCTAATCTGTCTGTCTACATCTCTCTCCATTTCTCCCTGCTACACTCCTTTTTCTCTTTAGTTTTCAAGTCAAGGCTTTTATTTTGCACAGATAAATGCAGGCTGGTCTACTTCCACCTTTTTTTGAAAACATGTAAGACCTGTTACACAGAATGGATGGGGCTTTCATGAGCACAAGAGAGAGACAAGTGGAGCCAATTAGCAGCCTGGAGCACTGTCTACTGACGCTGGTCTGGACACTGGAGCGGAGCAGTACTGTGCGTCTGCAGGTGGGATGTCTGCAAGCTCTGCACTGTATGTGATGGTAGATGAAGAGAGGTATGGAAGAGACCCGCGATCCATTATTTCTATTTTGGAGTGAGTCCAATATGACTAGAGTTAGCGGAAATTACTGCAGGGCACAGTGCTAAGGCCTAGGTACATTCTGCTCCTCTGAAAATCAGGTGGGATAAAATAACACGTGTTTTAAAAGCCATGTGCTTGTGGATGAGTTAACTGTGATTTGGCTCTCTAATTGCTGACTGTTGGAGTTCTGTTAAACACCACTAGTGTGGAGTAGCATCCCCATATCGATTTAATCAAGGCTCTTTGCTCTAACATAGATCTAAAGTAGATGCCAGATCAAAGCACTCTAGATCATAGACCGAATTGGCAGTAAACGGATCCACAGTCGAAAAGCATTCATGCTAAAATAGTCTGAAAACTTGGAATTTCTACTGACATGGGGCGTAGAGCAAAGTAGGGCATTTTTTTGACACTTTGCTCTTGTAAATGTTACAGTAAGTAGCCGCGATACTCTACCACTTTTAAATGTTTCTGTGTTCCTACTGTGGGATTCATGGTTTACTAACCGAAGCAGTTGCAGTAGTAGATAGTTGACACCACTGAGGGGAGCACTGTTGTACAGCATGGACAACTTTGCTGACTTCTGACTCCATGGACCAACCTCCTCCTGTATGACTTCAACCATATCCTGGTTAATTAACTTGATGATAAACAAGCTGGGTTGCAGCTGTAATATTTCCCCCGACTCTGAAAAGCATGTCAATCAGCCAACAGCTTCTCAACCTTTCTCCTCTAAGTCAAGTACAGCCCTCATCCTGCCTGAGCCCATCACCATCTCTGTGTAATCTTCCAGTGATGGAGTGCATTGCCAGTTCACCGGCATCAACACTCCCGATTGCAGAAATTACCACGTGGAGGACTCGTCAGGTCTGTCCCTGAGTACAAAAGCCCTACTCTTGACCTTTGTCTTTTCTTAGTTTTTTGTCGGAGAGCCATTAAGGTAAACAAGTGAAGAAGATGGAGGGCTTTGATTTGTTACCCCATCCAGTGTAGTGGCACGGCTAACGCCTTAGCTAAACCCTCTTGCTGAGACTCTTAAGCGCAAAGGTGGGTGCCTATGGAAACACTTTGAGCTTAATGTGGCATGGAGTTTCCGAGGACGGGAGCACTGTAATCTGACCTGAAGACAGTAAGACATGACAACATAAATCCTCTCTGAGAACTACAGCAATGTGTCTCATATTTGCTAACTCAATGAGGACACGCACTGTTTGCTGCCCAGGAGGAGTTGTTTTTATATTTTTCGCAGAAAACATCTTTAAATATTCTCCCTACCACTCGCAGCCCACTCCCGTCCCTGAACATTGCTCAAGTGTGAACTCGGTAAACAAAGAATACCTCTGAGAGACAGAGTTTTTGACATTATCATAAGCAACTGTCAAAAAAATGTCTTTGCATTGTTAAGCAGCGAAAAGAAGTGCATAGTTTAATTAAAGACGGTCAAAAGGCACAAGACAACGAGGAAACGAGGGAAGAAATAAAAAGGACATAATAAAGTAGCGTTGGCCCAGTTGGAAGATTTACCTGTGGGCATGGCGGCAGCTGCCCAGCTGCCACTTTCAGACAGCCGTGGCTAGGCCGGCGTGCCCATCTGGTGGACGTGTGCTGGGTTCCTCAGGGTTCTCCAGCAGACCCTCTCTCTGGCAGCAAGGCTAATTAAAAATGGGTGAAATTAAAGCAGATTCACAAACCTGAATCCTACTTCCTCCCCTCTGTCACCAGTCCACCCTCTTCCTCCTACCTCCTCCCTGTCTATCTGAGGCTGCTTGCTACTGGAACATGTGTTTGCCCCCAGGGGCTTTCTGCCAATTATTTCCTCTGTAACTTTTGTTTTTCCTTATATGTTTATTTAATTGGCGTTCTGCGTTGTGTAATTCCATTAATGCTTGGAAAGGTCAGTGTCATAGGGGAACAGCCCTTGGCAGTCTAGGATGGGAAACAGTACACAAAAATGGTGTTGAAGCTTTAAAATGTGTTTACATGTTCTTTTTGGCTTCATATGTTGGCTTTTGAGGAAGGCAGCCTATCAAATGTTGAGTGACTCTTGTAGTAATCAAAGAGAGTCTTATCACTGAGTAATATAATCACGTGATTTTCTACAATTAGCAATGTTGCATTGTAATTGAATAAGTCATTTGCGATTAGTTTAATTATGGATACATTGTTTTATAAGCCATTAATTGCTGGATGATGGCAATGCCAACGTGGAAGTGGTGGGATCAGTCACAGTTCTTCTCTCAGGTATCTCTCAACAATGCCAACGTGGAAGTGGTAGGATCAATCACAGTTCTTCTCTCAGGTATCTCTCAACAATGCCAACGTGGAAGTGGTAGGATCAATCACAGTTCTTCTCTCAACAATGGAACTACAGTAAATACTGTTATTTTATCCGGGGGGAGGTTTTAGTCAGAATTACCAGTCAATTTTCAAGTGTTTAAATTTAAACTCATAATTGCACTACATCCCCTGCATTTTGATTAAATAATAAATGAAGGCTTTCAGATCAACATGTGTAATGGGGTTGGTTGGCCTGGAAACTCCTTGACTGTTACTCCCAAGACTGGTTATTAAAGCCTGTCCAGCAGGCACCAGACAATTATTAAAGCCTGTCCAGCAGGCACCAGACAGTTATTAAAGCCTGTACAGCAGGCACCAGACAGTTATTAAAGCCTGTCCAGAAGGCACCAGACAGTTATTAAAGTCTGTCCAGCAGGCACCAGACAGTTATTAAAGCCTGTCCAGCAGGTACCAGACAGTTATTAAAGCCTGTCCAGCAGGCACCAGACAGTTATTAAAGTCTGTACAGCAGGCACCAGACAGTTATTAAAGTCTGTCCAGCAGGCACCAGACAGTTATTAAAGCCTGTCCAGAAGGAAGCAGACAGTCCACACACTGCATATCACAATATAGTTCTTAACCTCCCAACAACCACACATCCTGCCTATCTAGGGAGTTTTTCACTAGTCCGCGTGCTTCTACATCTTGCTGTTTGGGGCTTTAGGCTGGGTTTCTGTGTAAATAGGGCTTTATAAATACATTTGATTTGATTTGATTTAGGATGGCGTTAGAGTGCCTATTCAGTACAGTCGTACTGTACAATGTGTGGTGATACACTAGGTTATGTAACAGATTTTGCTACAGATGGCCCTATTCATTCCTAGGTTAGCTGTGCAGAATGTCAATTGTGGAAGCTTGTTTTTTTTTCAGAACCTGTGCTGTGATGTAGGCCTATGTCAAAAAGAAATTACATAAGCAAATAGGCTATTCCAACAATTCTCGGCAAGTACAAAAGACAGACTTAGACATCATTTGCTGTGTGTATAATGTTAAGCTTTTGGTTTCACTAATACATCATTTTTTCTTTACTAACTTTTCACTCCACCAGTCTTTTCTTCTCTTATCAGCCTCCTCTGCGGATGCCACTGATTATGGCTAATTATGTTGATGAATGGCAGTGCTGAGGGCACTCAATCAGCATTTCATAATGGCTTTTTCTCTCTTTATCGTGGGTGAGCAGTGAGGAGCTCATGGAGACACCAATCCTCCCTACACTATGTACAATATAGATCCACCGATGGAGACATTCTCTCAGCACAGGCCTTGACCTATAGGAACAGGAAGTATGGGTGGAAATATCAGACAAGTAAACACTTTTTTGTCCCCTTTTCTCAAATCCTTACCCTGAAGCAAAGGTCATTGAATTGAATGGCCACTTCTAGGTAAACAAAAATAAAGAAGGCAAATAACCCAAATAAATTAAGTCTAACAGACATTTGGCTTGTGGAGTGAGGGCTTTTCATGACATCAGACTTGTGTGTACTTTAACATTCAACCAGGGATTATGTCCCTCACCCCCCTCTCACTTAATTGGTTTAGATTAATATCGGGACTAACGTTATATTTAAGCCATGAAATGAGTAGAGCGGTGTTATTGAATTTAAGAGTGTGTGTGTGCCAGGAATACAGAAAGCTAAGTTATAAACAACTCATAAATCATATCCAGATTCTATAAGTCGAAAATGTATAATATTTTTTGTCTATATGAAATACATATACTGTATACTGAAAGAGGGAGAGAGTGTGAGAGAAAATTGCCCGAAATTCAACATGCTCTCCAATTATAATGTGTAATAGGCTGTAAAATCCTAATATCTATTCAGCCATTTGGAAAAGGCACAAGAAATGGCCCGGCCATTTAGCCTAGTTTCTCTGCCCCCTTCCTGTAGATGACAGACTACCCTGTCTGGCGAACAGAAATAAATAAAATAATATAAGTGATATTTAATCCCCCCCCCCTCCTAATCTTTCCACACTGTTCAAATAGAAAGACTCTAAACACCGTCATCATGTAGTGAAACCAGGACAAGAAGTGAGTCTGAGATCTGGTGTTTGGAGGGTGTTGGAATGTAAACCCAATGGAAGTGTTCTGATACACAGAGGGGATTTCTAAACCCAATGGAAGTGTTCTGATACACAGAGGGGATTTCTAAACCCAATGGAAGTGTTCTGATACACCAAAGTGGTTCTTCAATCTGAATCATTGTGTTTTTAATAGAGTGTTGGGAAACACTTGTTGGTGTTTCAGTGCATGTAAAAGGCAGGATCCCAAAAATGTTTGGGGCAGACTGTGTCTCATATAGTCAAATGGTTTTAAATTGCAAATGGTTTATAGCATAAATATTGATTGATTATAAATAAAACGTGAATTACTCTTTTAAATAGGATACTGGGAATTGAATATTTTTCCTAGGGTAGACTTTGGCATTAATTAGAGGCTACCGTTGCCAGGCAACTTTGTGAGATTATAAATAATCTTACAATCAAAATATTTAGAGCTATGTAAGTTATAGCAGAGGTAACATGTATAAAGTCACTGGTATTAATGTGAGAAGGTGGACTGAACCCAGGTCTCTTGCTTGTCAAAACACTGCCTTAGTCAACCCAGCCAGTCTTCAGGAGTAAACTGTTGTGCTGAATCACCCTTGTTACACTGATCACATGGGACCCGATTCAGACCTGAGATACACTATATATACAAAAGTATGTGGACACCCTTTCAAGTTAGTGGATTTGGTTATTTCAGCCATACCCGTTGCTGACAGGTGTATAAAATTGAGCACACAGTCATGCAATCTCCATAGTTAAACATTGGCAGTAAATGGCCTTAATCAACTTCTTAATCACTTTTTCCAGGACAGACATTCCTCGGGTTTTTGCCTGCCATATCCGTTCTGTTATACTCACAGACAAAATTTTAACACTCTTAGAAACTTCAGAGTGTTTCCTATCCAATGGTACTAAATATGTGCATATCCTATTTTCTGGGCCTGAGTGGGAGGCATTTTACTTTGGGCACACCAGGCTCTCCAAAACCGTCACCTCGGGAGCTGCTCCTTAAGAAGTTAAGAGCTGAAATAGCAGCAACAACTCAGCCACAAAGTGGTAGGCCACACAGAACGGGATCGGCAAGTTCTGAAACTCGTAGCGTGTAAAAATGTCTGTCCTCGGTTGCAACACTCACTACTGAGTTCCAAACTGCCTCTGGAAGCAACATCAGCACAAGAGCTGTTCACCGGACAGTCTGACAGACGAATCTGGGTTTGGCAATGCCAGGAGAACGCTACCTGCCCGATTGCATAGTGCCAACTGTTAAGTTTGGTGGAGGAGGAATAATGTTCTGGGGCTGTTTCATGGTTTGGGCTAGACCCCTTAGTTCCAGTGAAAGGAAATCTTAACGCTACAGCATAAATTGACATTCTTATTTTTTCAAACCTTCATATCAGAAGACAAATGTTTAAATTAAAGGCAAAATGTGTGTTTCTGTACTGTTCAGAATTCCCCCAGTCTGAGGCATAGAGGTGGAGGGAGGGCATTCGTGGACATATGTGCCCGCTAGCAAACTCTATGGTCAACTATTAAAAACAGTCAAGTTTGCGGGCCCCACCCCTTTATTCGGGTCCTTCATGAATTCAGACAGGTGAGAGCACATTGAACTCTCAGATGAAACTCTCCAAAACAATCCAAGAAAGTATGCATCAATGAAAACGTGAGTACACAATGTTATCACATTGAAGAAGGAAACAGAAAATGAATTCCCTTTCTAAGAACATTTGTTTTGTGTAGCATTTCGGCCTCTAATGCTAATGGATTCATTGATCACTTTTCTAAAGCTAATGCTAATTGATTCATTGATCACTTTTCTTGATGCACATGTAGTTGTTAATTGACACGTCATTGTTTGCATCTTTCGTGCACTTGTTTTATATGCAAATTAAAACCTGGTTTTGAGTTAATACTGCTGGCTTCTTTGCCTACTAGCTACTGTTTGATGTATACCCCACATGCTATTATTGTCATTGCATCCCACTTTTGACATTCATATTGTTGTCTTGTTATATTTGCAGAGCGTAATCAAGTATTTTATTTTTGCATATTGCTATTGATATGTTTAATAATTGTAATCATTTTGCAATTTGTTAATATTATAACATTTAATAACCTAGTTATGCATTCATGTACTATCATTATTGCTCGCTATTATTTGCTATTTGTGTCCCTTCAGAAAAACATACACGCTATGTTATCCACCGACTGTTCAGTCCTAACCACAGCCAGTCAAGACCAGGATGACAGACTAATGTAAATTCAACTGTCAGTCATACCTAAAGCAACTGTATTGTGATTCAATTCATCGGAACAACCTTCCATGCCATGTACCATCAGAATATAAATACTATAAAGTCATGACTATTGCCGCGTTCACGTGCTAGTCGGAACAAGGAAACAGACATTTCCGACTTGCTAATTGGTTGTTATACACATGCCACGTTCAACCAGTTAGCAAGTCACACAATTTCAGAGTTTCCTGGTTCCGACTAGCACGTGAACGCGGCTATAGAGCCCCACAGTGGACGTGTCATAATACCAATAAAAAAATAGAACCAAGCAGAGAAGTGATTCCAATCGTTTTTCCAACATTCAATTTTCCCATAGGGGATTTTAGAAACACTTAAAGGTAACTTTTATCAGTATATTCGGTTCTATTTACTCTGATTTAATTAGCACCAAAGGAGACATCAAATCCCTGCAAATGCTGCTCTCCAGCTGACACCTTTGCTAACAGGTATTGTGTCAATTTAAAACGTGTACAAGACCGTTCACAGAATTGTCCATTTAAAGAAATGTTGCCAATTTATTCATTACTACATTTAGCTAACATTAGATAGTTCATCCAAAGATTCTTACGTTTGCCTCAATAGTGTTTTTAAGCTTTTCTGAGTTAGGGCTCCTAGTCTCTGGCAAGATGTTGCACAGCTCTTATGTGGTTTTACAACACACCATGTCATGTTAGTACACCTTAAATCTGTCCCAATACTGTCACAACCATGTGTTTCAATACTCATAGAATGCATCTTTGAAGAGACACCCCATTAGCTTGGAGAAAAACCTGTTGTAAAAGGCATTCATTGTGGATGGATGCTTATTGTGGATTGATCCAAACTTTCACCTCTTGCTCATACTTGTTTACAGCCCTATGTATTGCACTGTATGTAGGCTTTGTGATCAGATTAAGAAATTATCATCTTTGGACCACTAATTCGGTCGACCCTAGCACCCCCAGCAACATCAAACCCAACAGCATTAGCAGCTATGAGAGCAAATCCACTGTCTGCCAATCCCATCCCAGCTTGTCCCTGCAGGGCCAGAACCCGAGCTGTCCTGACGGGGAGGTTATCACGCCTGTGGCGAGACCTCATTTTCCTCTTACATACCGTGGCTCTCTCCTCCGCTGCCAGGACTGCTGGAAAAACTAGATAAGAGAAAGAGGAGTATGAATCACAAAGGTGCTGTCTATAAAAGAAAAGCCAGTGGGGCAAACACACTGCACTACACTACGCTCCATTGTGCTCTCTCTATCCCTGTTTTTTTCTCTTCTTTTCTTCTTGCAATGTTTATTTTCTAGTTCTCTCTTCCTGTAGTGTGTGCTTTGTCCATGAGAGAAGCAGGGTTGAAAAAGAGAGGGGAAAGAGAGAAACTGAGAGAGAATAAGATAAAAAAGACTGATAGAGAGGAAGAGCCATAGGGGAGAGCGACGTAATTTGAGCCACCCTTGTTTTAGAAAACCATACACAAAATGAATAATTTGACCAAATATGTAGGAAGAGGTCATCATCTTATGGAGTCTGTGAAGGAAGAAATCACTTGGAAAAGTTACAGTAGGTCCAAAAAACAAATTTTCACCAAGTGAAATTAATTTGTGTTAGAGCATGTCAAACTCATTTCACGGATGGCAGAGTGTCTGCGGGTTTTCCAACGTTGTATTTGATTGATGAATTAAGGTCACTATTTAGTGAGGAACTCCGCTCACCTGGTTGTCTAGCACTTAATTGGAAAAAAACCTGGAGACACTCGGGCCTCCCTGGAATGAGTTTGACACCCCTAGAGAATTCATGATGCTTGTATCTAAACCAAAGTAGATAATTTTAAGATTGTTATATACACCAGTTGGGGTCTCTATAAGCTTCAATATGAGGTCCTAAACCTAGCATGAAAGAGCATCCTTGTAGCTGTGTGGGCTAATATAGTCAAAATGTTTGCAATGGAGTAAGTTGAACAAATGAACATGGGGTAAGCTGAGCCAATGGTTGAGCCAATGGCAAATTGAAGTGTTTTCTTCCCAGGCGTAATGCAAGGCATTATCACTGGGAAATGAGGTAACAGGGCCTTGCCTATGTGTTAAAGTACGAACTGTTTGTAAGGTCTTAAGCCTGTGTTAAAATATTCTTAAAATGATCAAAAGACAGAAAAGCATTTGTGATTGTGTTGAATTATGTTTGTGAAAAAAAGATAGACATGGTTTTAAAAAAGTTGTGGTAATATTTCATTCAGTACAGGAATTTGTTGGCAGCTTAACTTAGCCTGACATCCTTAAAATATTGTTTTTATCTTTGTTAGAAAGAATACTATGTTTCCTTGAAGGAGTGATGCTGAATGTAACAAATGGCTCAACTTACCCCACTCTCTACAAAGAGGGAGAGAAAGGAACAGAAAGAGAGAGGGGAAGTGAGAAGGAGATGGCTAAAGAGAGAAAGGATGCATGGAGTGTGGCAGTGTTGTAGAGCAGTGGGACCAAGCTGTTTGTAGATGCAGCTTTTTCAATAAACCTGTCAGAGGCAGACTCCTCTTCATTGCCCGGCCGCTCGCTGAGTCGACTGACAATACCTGTCGAATCTACCCCACCTCGCGCCAGCAACAGTAACAATTCTGCCTTCTCTCACCGCGCTTTAAAAAGAGAAGAGGACACCTTTCCTCCCCCATGCTGGGTGAACATAAGCCATGCAAAGTTTACTGTAGTCATCACCTTTGTTTTCGACTCAAGTTCTCTTTATTCAAAGAGATGTTTTGCCATTTGACTGAGCAGATACAGTGGGATGTCCCAGTGGCACAGAGGTTATTTAACCGGTGGTTTTTTGTTAGGAAACTATATTTAAGAATTAGAGGTCAGAGATTTCTTTGACAATGTTAGAATCAGTATTTTGATATAAAAACAGGTAAAACCATATATTTTCTCTATACCCAAAATGGAAGTGTGTGGTATGGTATTCTTTCTGTGCTCATTTGATCATGACACAACAATAGCCTACCTTATTGTGATTATACAGTTGAATTCGGAAGTTTACATACACCATAGCCAAATACATTTAAACTCAGATTTTCACAATTCCTGACATTTAATCCTGTAAAAATTCCCTGTCTTATGTCAGTTAGGATCACCACTTTATTGTAAGAATGTGATTAATTTCAGCTTTTATTTCTTTCATCAAATTCCCAGTGGGTCAGAAGTTTACATACACTCAACTAGTATTTGGTAGCATTGCCTTTAAATTGTTTAACTTGGCTCAAACATTTCGGGTAGCCTTCCACAAGCTTCCCACAATAAGTTGAGTGAATTTTGGCCCATTCCTCCTGACAGAACTGGTGTAACTGAGTCAGGTTTGTAGGCCTCCTTGCTTGCACACGCATTTTCAGTTCTGCCCACAGATCTTCTATGGGATTGAGGTCAGGGCTTTGTGATGGCCACTCCAATACCTTGACTTTGTTGTCCTTAAGCCATTTTGCCACAACTTTGGAAGTATGCTTGGGGTCATTGTCCATTTGGAAGACCCATTTGCGACTAAGCTTTAACTTCCTGACTGATGTCTTGAGATATTGCTTCAATTTATCCACATAATTTTCCCTCCTCATGATGCAATCTATTTTGTGAAGTGCACCAGTCCCTCCTGCAGCAAAGCACCCCCACAACATGATGCTGCCACCCTCGTGCTTCACGGTTGGGATGGTGTTCTTCGGCTTACAAGCCTCCCCCTTTTTCCTCCAAACATAACGACAGTCAATATGGCCAAACAGTTCTATTTTTGTTTCATCAGACCAGAGGACATTTCTCCAAAAAGTATGATCTTTGTCCCCATGTGCAGTTGAAAACCGTAGTCTGGCTTTTTTATGGCGGTTTTGGAGCAGTGGTTCTTCCTTGCTGAGTGGTGTTTATACTTGAGTACTATTGATTGTACAGATGAACGTGGTACCTTCAGGCGTTTGGAAATTGATGAACCAGACTTGTGGAGGTCTACAATTTTTTTTCTGAGGTCTTGGCTGATTTGATTCTCCCATGATGTCAAGCAAAGAGGCAATGAGTTTGAAGGTAGGCCTTGAAATACATCCACAGGTACACCTCCAATTGACTCAAATAATGTCAATTAGCCTATCAGAAGCTTTTAAAGCCATGACATAATTTTCTTGAATTTTCCAAGCTGGTTAAAGGCCCGGTCAACTTAGTGTATGTAAACTTCTGATCCACTGGCATTGTGATACAGTGAATTATCTATCTGTAAACAATTGTTGGAAAAATTACTTGTGTCATGCACAAAGTAGATGTTCTAACCAACTTGCCAAAACTATAGTTAGGTTGAAAAATTAGTTTTAATGACTCCAACCTAACTGTATGTAAACGTCCGACTCCAACTGTACATACATACCAGGGTTTTCGTTAGCCGGTAATAGCCGGCTTTTGCCCCCCCCAAAAAACAGATAAGCTAATAAATAAAATTGGCACCGGCCAACTGCCGTGCAGAAGAAGAAAAAAAATCCCACTGTGAAATAATGATATTTTGCCTAAATACCAGTTGATGAAAATACATTTGACCGATCATACTTATCCGTCTGTGGGTTAATTTGCATAATTTTGCGGAATTAAATTGGCACAGCATACAGATACAGAGCCTTTAAGCGGAAAATCTCCCTTTTGCGCATTGCTGCACTAGTAACGTTAAGAAATAATAGTTTATCAACATTTTAAGATAAATGTTCTATGCTGTTTCATCAGATTCATTGCTTTTTAACATTTTTTTTTTCATGTAGCCTAGGCCTTCTGGTTGTATGAATTTGAGATCTATCGTCCCGCAACTCTCCCAGAGTCTGTTTGGAATAGGCTACTTCTTTCCCGACAAGCTGACCAATAGAATAAGTACAGTTTTCTACTATGCGGGGATAATAGTTTGACATGAACTCATAGGCGGCGTGTCAATAAGGCTAGGGGCCTTATTGCCTTCCCCAAGTAAACTGAATTAATTTGCCATAATTATGTAGCCTAATTAGCCTACTCCTGTCTGTACAGAAGTTAATCAAATCATTCAAAATAGGCTACTAAAGCATGATTTGGCCACAGAGGATCATTAGCTTCCCTAGGCTTAATTTTTTTTTGTTGTGGATTGATTTAAATTGCATTGCCTACAGTTGAAAGGAAAGGCAGCATGCCCTGCAAATACCAAATAGATTAATGTTGAGTTGCAACTGTCAGTGTAAGTAGACAGGCCCAGCCAGGCATATTGCAATATTTCAACATTCAATCGCGGTAAAATATCATTTGGAAGCAAATTGTTGTAAAGAGAAGACAATGAAAAAACTTTCATCTGTCTTTTAGTTCTCAAGATTCTCAACTTAATTGAGCAAACAACAGTAGGGCTATAGCCTATCTTATTAACACCAGAGGAGAGCATCGGCCATATCCCTGGTGAGTGTGCACCGCACATATTCACTCTTTATCATTTTAAATTTTTGTACCTTTTTATTTAACTAGGAAAGTCATTTAAGAACCAATTCTTATTTACAAAGACAGCCTACCGGGGAACAGTGGGTCAACTGCCTTGTTCAGGGGCAGAATGACAGATGTTTTACTTGTCAGCTAAGGGATTCGAACCAGCAAGCTTTCGGTTACTGGCCCAACGCTCTAACCACCCATTGTTGCATCAGTGCCACTTAAAAGTTTGTTTTTGGACAATAATTTTCTCCTCCAGTTTAGATGGTCATATTATATTTGTGTCTCCCCTTCACGTAGGCCAATTGCACGGACACATTGTTTTACTGATCTGTTTGTCAGTGTCTGTCACGACTTCTGCCGAAGTCGGTTCCTCTCCTTGTTCGGGCGGCGTTCGGCGGTCGACGTCACCGGTCTTCTAGCCATCGCCGATCCACTTTTCAATTTCCATTTGTTTTGTCTTGTTTTTTCACACACCTGGTTTTCATTTTGTCTCATTACTGTCTTCTATTTAACCCTTAGTTCCCCTCATGTCTGTGTGGGGAATTGTTTGTTTTGGGCATGTTGTGTTTTCGCCGGGTTGTTATGTTTTTCACCCGTGCTTTGTTCAACAAGTATTTTTGTACGTGTATTTTGTACTTTTTGCCTAGTAAAGTTACTTACTACACTCAACTCTGCTCTCCTGCGCCTGACTCCTACACCAGCTACGCCCACCGTATTATAGTGTCAGCCAGCAGAGTAGGCTACTCTGTCATTTGTCGTATTAAAAAACAATTCTCTGTCTCCAGTCAGTGTAGTAGAATTGCATGAAATGTGTTGTTCCCATGCAAAGAAAGAAGAAATGTATCTGACATAGCCTAAAGCCCAGGCCTCTACACTATACCCGCTCAGCCATGCATTGAACTGTATTTTTTGCGAACAGTGATTGAGTTAAATTATTAGCCTAAATTATGACTATCCAATCTACTGATCACATTAAGAATAGTAGGCTGTAAATGCTATGATTCATGGAATGCTTTATTATTAAAGTGGAATTTTATGGTGAAAATGTGCTTCCCCAAACTTGGAACTCACGCTCCGCCTGCATAGGACAGTGATTTTGCTGTTCGTTACTCGTCTTGTTGGCTGAGGAAAAGTCAATGTGGACAGTTATTCTAACATCTTGTTGAGTAGTACAGAACCAGCTCATTTCACTCTTTCTCATGGCTCCTCCAGACTTATTATTAGCATGCTCGGATTCTTCTACAGCTGCACCAGTGAGAGCATCTTGACTGGCTGCATCACTGCTTGCTATGGCAACTGCTTGGCATCCGACCGCAAGACGCTACAGAGGGTAGAGTGTACGGCCCAGCACATTATTGTGGCTGAACTCCCTGCCATCCAGGACCTTCAGAGGAAGATCCTAATATTTGTCAGACTCCAGACACTCAAGTCATAGACTGTTCTCTCCGCTACCGCACGGCACCAGGTCTGGAACCAACAGGACCCTGAACAGCTTTTCACTGTTAGTCCACACCTGTTATTTAACGAAGCATGTGACAAATACATTTGATTCGATTTGATATTGTGCAATGTCCTCACAAACAGCACTCACTGTGTTTACTGTTGGATTGATAGCTTGACCTGTCTTCCCCAATATGTAAACACCCTGGGTCTTGCTAGTCCTGAATGTCACATCCAAAGTTGTTTATTGCCCTCATCTCTGTAAAGAAACTATTTTCCCAGGAATGAAGGAGGGAGAAATTGTACATTTGGTGTCCTCAAAAAAAATGGCCTCGCCATCTTGCATAGTGTCACATTTGAAAAGAGCAAGCAAGCGTACTGCCAGATTTCCCCATTCTGTGCTGGGCTGATAAGCGATGACATATTTCCTCCATGTGGGTCATAGACTTGGAGCAGTTCTATTTCCTTTTGTAATTACATCTGGTTCAGTGTTCTTCCCTCTCGCCTTCCTTCCAAATTGGAAGTGAATTTGGGCTTGTGTGTTTGTGTGTGTGTGTGTTCCTTTTATTGAGCTTAGTCCACTACCCCAAAGCATATTGATGCTTGGAGAAAAACCCTCTCGATGGTTTGAGGAAAAAACTTTCAGAGATGAGGACAATCATGTCTGCAGAATTTTCACCCCCGTTGAGGTAAAGAGATGTTTTTGCAATACTACACTCTGACATCCAGCTCAGACCTTTTGTTTACGAGCGCCTTGCTAGCACAACAGCTTGGAGAGACCTTGGGGTTTTCCTGTTACACTGACAGAACACAAGTGGACCTGGAGATTGATTCATGTCTTTGTGATGGGCTGTATAAGCACAGTGTTTGTAATTGGAGTAGAAGAACTCTTCGGAAACCTTTTGAGTACGGAACAATCGAAACAAGCCCAATGAAATAATACATATAGCTTATCAAGTAATGGCGGTTATTGAATCATTCAGCAACAGCCTCCGATTTCTTGGCGCTGAAGCGTGAGGCGCTAGATCTTCCATGACATTTCAAATGGCAGCTTTCATCCACAACATACATGCACCGTACAAACCTTCCCTAGTCCTACATTTGTCAATGCCACATCAAACATTTGTCAACGTAAAACAATCTTCTGCCTTCTATTCTATTTCAGGCACTTTTAACAAAGGTGTCATTGAGGGAGTAAAAAGTGAACGTGACGATGGCGATGCAACCGGAACAGTATTGGAAACTAAGCCATTGCCCATCGCTCCCCCTTCTCAGGTTGAGATGAAATGCTCAGCCCTTCTCCCCTCCTGCTGTGCCTCCTGCTAGGCTGGACTGCTGGGCTGATGGAGACAGCACACTGGACTCCATTCGTTCTCTCTGGGCATTTGGCTTCATCACAATGACTATAATTAATTTGGCCAGCTTGGCTGAGCTGACCCTGACCGCTGACCCTAATCGGAGAGAGCCGCTGTCCACTTATCACAACAGAAGTACCACTGGTTTCTTTGTTAGAGACCAGTGTAAAGCCCGAACAAATCTGTTTAATATTTTGACTGATTCCATTTTGTTTTTCTAGGTTCATGTTTTTCTGTGGTTTTTGGACTTTGTGGTGCAGTTACCTTTTAATGCAAGTGTCCATCAGCAAGAGACTGTTGTCTGGTTAGCAATGTTTCTGTAGCGCTCATGTGATTGCAGAGTTTGCCAAACAAATGGCCACTGGATTGATGCAAATAATCATATAATTCTGCCTGGTAGGATACTTTGTAGTTAACATTTAATTGAGAAGGTTTTTGTGAAAGCCTTTCCATCTTTACTAGAAGAAGGCGTTATCGCTAATGGCTACACAAAGTGTAGACACACACAAACATAGACGGGCATTCCTGTGCCGTTGCAGGAAATACGAATCATTATGAATTTTGTTAATGTCTCATGATTAAACTTGTGAAATAATACATGTTCTAATAAGTTCCAAACATTTAGTTGATTTCCTACTAAGTTCAATACATGTTTTGAATATTGTTGAATTCCGTTTTAATGTCTGGAGTCCATGATTCCGTCCCCATTCTCCGTAACACTGGTTTTATAGGGCTCTACCAGTGGGTTCACGCTAGGGAGTCTCCACTCCCTCTATCCATTGTTTCTAGTCAGATTGTTCAAGGTTTTGTACATGTGTCCTATTGTCATCACATTGACTGGCTTTGGGCTGGGAATTACACACACATTGGCTGTGACCAGAGTCTATGGCTCTGGCTGTGACATGGCAGCATTGTGACAGAGCCCGCAGCATTTCTCTTTCTCCTCGTGCCCTCTTCTCCCACCAGTCCTACAAGTAGCGACAATATTTTACTGCCACCATCGCTAATTGGTGCGAGAGGAACCGGGGATCCATCTCCAAGTCCCATTTGACTTTCTTTTTACCACTCATTTTATCTTTTTCCCCTCACCTAGTCCTAAATAGGAATAATGGATCCAAATCGCCCTGTGTGGAATAATGGGCCCAAATTGCCCTGTGTGGAATAATGAACACTAATCCCCCTGTGTGAGTGTATAGTGACTGCTCACTCACAGAGACCTTCAGTCGGTCTACTGCAAAGGGACGGATCTCTCTCTCTCTCTCTCTCTCTCTCTCTCTCTCTCT
>QNTS01001975.1:183695-195971 GCA_003317085.1 Hucho hucho
CTTTTCTCTCTCCTATCTCTCTCCCTTGGTCTACATTTCTCTCTCTCCTCTCTCTCTCTCTCTTTATCTACCTTTCATTTTGTTATTCTTTCTTTCATTTAGTCTTCCTTTCTATCACTCTTTCTCCCTTCCTCTCTGTTTCTCTCTCTCCCCCATCTCTCTCTCTCTCTGCCTTCCCTTACTCCCTCCCTCCCTCACTGTGTATGCATGTCTGCTCTGTAGCCAGTTCTATACAGGCTAGTCTTTTTGATCTGTGGGCCAGAACACAGGATGAGAGTGATCCGCTGGCACAACAAGAACATCCCATTACGGACTTGGGCACAGTCCTGCCGGCCAGGGTCTTAGGGGGCTGCTGACGGATGCTTCTGCCTGGGAGACTGCCTACCTCACTCTCTTTCTCTCTCTCACACACACACATACACACACACAATATATTTATGCCAAAACGTGGATACTTTTCTCCTCCTTAAACAAGTTGCAGTGTCATGAGTCTTGACCTGGAGGCAGTACTGAGCAATTTCCCCCTAGATAGGCCAGCTGCAAAGTCTATATTGTAAAAATCTTTTTTAATTTAATGGTATTGGTTTATCAGTAGCCTATGTCCCTGGGCATATATCTTGTCTGTGCATCTTACAGTACATGCACACATACACACGTGCGCGCCCTAGGACACACTTCCCCATGCACACACACACGTGCACATACACACAAAAACACACACACACACACACAAACTGACTCAGTGATGGATTGTCCCTTTCCATTTTAAACATTTAGAATGCATGCTGCCCTGGGGACCATTATGTGTGGAAGTACTTTGAGGTGTCCACATTTAATTCATCTCTAAGATGAATGAGTGGGAGCCAGAGCAGTTGCCTGCCAGCAACCCGTCCGAGACGCAAGTAGAAACAAACGTAACAGCAAAGCCAGATAACCGTCTCTGTTGGCTTTTACTCCCAGCAGAGCAGGGCAGATAACGATCCATTCCATCAATCAAGTTCTTTATGGTTCCATATTAGGGCAGGATGCGGATTAGGCTCTCAAGTGGTTGATTACAGTTAGTCCTACTATCGGGACTGTCTACCTACTTAAGCTTACTCCAAGCTCTACACAGACGCAAGATTTGGAGTGTTGCAATATTGTTTTTTAGTCACAAAAGTAGTGGCTCCTTGTAATTTTTGGTCACAAAAGTAGTGGCTCCTTGTAATACCCTCCAGCATTCAACTTAATTTTCCGTAGCCATGGGGGCAGTGTTGTCGCTTGGTTCCTTGATCTGATCTATAGGCTATAGAAAAGGAATGGGGATACCTAGTCTGTTGCACCGCTGAATGCATTCAACCAAAATGTCTTCCACATTTAACCCAATCCCTCTGAATCAGAGAGGTGCAAGGGGCTGCATTAATCGACCTCCACGTCTTCGGCACCCGGGGAATAGTTGTTGTTGATGGTTAACTGCCTTGCTCAATGGCAGAAAAGCTGATTTTTTTTCCAAAATTACCAGTTCGGGGATTCGAACAAGCAACCTTTCGGTTACTTGGCCTAACACTCTTAACCGGCTAGGCTACCTGCCACCCAGGCTACTCATCAAAGTAGCCTATTTTGCATTGATAACCAGATATAATCTCAGTGACTGTTCAAACAGTAAACCAAACAACATGAATCCACCCAAAAAGGTATTTTGTTTAAAAGTAATAACTGGTGATTACAGGCTATTGTGAAATGGTAGAACCTACTGTAGCCAACCAGCTAGCCATGTGCTTTTTTCTCCCAGACCAAAACATGATGACGTTCTATTTTTAGCTGATATGGGAATGATTAGCTGATTAGTGATAATAGTTAATACAACCACTGTACATCAAAAAAACGTTTAAAAAGCAATGACCCTGATGCAACAGATCAGAACGTTTAGTTTAAAGTGTTGATAAACTATTAGGCTATTTCTTCACATTATTAGCGCAGCAATCTGCACAAGGCAGTAGGCTATAAGCGCAAATGTTCCAAAATGCAATTAGCGGTAAAACACTGCTCTCAAAAGTGTCCTGCAAATGTGAGCGGTTTCATATGACAGAGATGAAAATATGACTAGGACTGTGTCTTTGGCTGCTGGACAACAAAAGAAAGTTGACAACCTTGAGAGAAATACTGGTTTCAATGGCATATGAGGAAGTGTTAAAATAATCCTCTCAACATCCCTATGGTCGGAACACGGTAAGACATGCCTCATAAATAAATAAAAACATCCAGGTTTTAAAACGATTGCATTGACGGTTAAATAGCTTCAAAATGTTGATCGCCTCCGCTCAGATTGCAAGGTGTGTGATGTTGCAGTGTGCAACAGGCACTGGCCTTTATCTCCTATCTGAACAAACAGTGCCTCAAGTATGTCGACAGAATCAAGCCTTTAGATATTAATACTGCCCTACCAAGCAAAAAGGCAGTACTGCTCATTTGGTCAGAAATGAGCTAATGTCCTTTTTGCTACATTAAAAACATGCTTAATCATGTGGACAAGTATCCTGCCTCTATTGTGTTTTGGAGAAAATAGGGGTCATGTTAGCAGTAACTGCATGAAGTTTACTGTGAAACCAAGGTAACTAAAAGCCATTTTTCTCAGTTCCACACTATGAGCAGTTACTGCGTTTTTGCTTGGTAGGGCATAATAATGATCCTACATTTGTCAAACGTAGCTGGCGTTTAGCCTATTTACAGTACCAGTCAAAGGTTTGGACACACCTACACATTCAAGGGTTTTTCTTATTTTTACTATTACTCTACATTGTAGAATAATAGTGAAGACATCAAAACTATGAAATAACGCATATGGAATCATGTAGCAACCAAATAAAGTGAAAAACAAATAAAAAAATATTTTAGATTCTTCCGAGTAGCCACCCTTTGCCTTGATGACAGCTTTGCACACTCTTGGCATTCTCTCAACCAGCTTCACCTGGAATGCTTTTCCAACAGTCTTGAAGGTGTTCCCACACAGTTTCATAGTTTGGATGTCTTCACTATTATTCTACAATGTAGAAAATAGTAAAAATAAAGAAAAACCCTTGAATGAGTATGTGTCCAAACCTTTGACTGGTACTCTATATGTAATGAAAAGTTACATTTTGGCCAAGTTTTCAGGCGCATCCCTCATGTCAGCATCGGTCTGGTTACGACCAGCTGTAACCAATATGTATAGGCTATCGCCTACACTTTGACATGTAAGCTAATTATTTTTTGTACATTTACATACTCTGTTTTTCTTTCCCGAACAGCAAAGGAAAATAAATCTATAATCTATTTAATTAGCTATTTTGGTTAATGGCCTTGGTGCCCTGGCAGATGGCCTTGGTGCCCTGGCAGATGTTCTTGGTGCCCTGGCAGATGCCCTTGGTGCCTTGGCAGATGGCCTTGGTGCCCTGGCTGATGGCCTTGGTGCCCTGGCAGATGTTCTTGGTGCCCTGGCAGATAGCCTTGGTGCCCTGGCAGATGTTCTTGGTGCCCTAGCAGATGTTCTTGGTGCCCTGGCAGATTGGGGACCTCTTGAAGGCCAAATGGCCTTGCCCCTAACATCACGAAATTCCAGGCCTGGCCAGGCTGCCAGCTAGCTACTACTACTGTAGCAAGGGAAGGCATGACCGGCACTACCAGATGGGATGATAGATAGACAAACCTGTAGATGCTATTGGTTAACTAGCGGAAGTCAGTATGGCTACTTTCTCTCTTCTCCCGTGTCACACACACCGGCCCCTCCCCTGACTACTTCAGCAGAAAGCAGAGCGTAACCGTCTGTCCCGAGTCACGCAGGCTGCTCAGCAAGCAAGATTTCAAATGCCCAACCCTAACACACACACACACACACACACACACACACACACACACACACACACACACACACACACACACACACACACACACACACACACACACACACACACACACACACACACACACACAAAAGGCTACAGCCAGCACTGACTGCATGTGTGGGTATGGATGTGGGTACACAGACCCGCAAGCCACTGTCGCCCCTCATGATGAGTTTAGATTTGTTGTAGCCCCCACCTCCAATAAGTTGCCCATCCCTGCTCTACAAATCGTATACCAAGCTGTCTTCAGCCAGCTCCAATGCAAGCAGGTGTGAATGCCCACCCCCTCCCTCACCCTCTATCTTATCATGCTCTTCACCTCTATTCACCTCTATCAGCCCTGTCTCTCTGTACTAACCACCCAATGTGTGCTCTCTCTCTCTCAATTTCAATTGAAGGACTTTAATGTCATGGGAAACATATGTTAATTAACATTGCCAAAGCAAGTGAAGTAGATAATAAACAAACGTGAAATAAACAATGCAAATTTACAGTAAACATTACACTCACAAATGTTCAAAAAGAATAAAGACATTTCAAATGTCATTATGTACAAAATGGAAAATAAATAAACATAAATTGTTGTATTTACTTCAGTGATGTCATTTACAAAATAGCCTCCAATACTCTACTCAACAAATTGGATGCAGTCTGTCACAGTGCCATCCGTTTTGTCACCAAAGCCCCATATACCACCCACCACTGCGACCTGTACGCTCTCGTTGGCTGGCCCTTGCTTCACACGCCAAACCCACTGGCTCCAGGTCATCTACAAGTCCCTGCTAGGTAAAGCCCCACCTTATCTCAGCTCGCTGGTCACCATAGCAGCACCCACCTGTAGCACGTGCTCCAGCAGGTATATCTCACTGGTCACCCCCAAAGCCAATTCCTCTTTTGGCCGACTTTCCTTCCAGTTCTCTGCTGCCAATGACTGGAACGAACTACAAAAATCTCTGAAACTGGAGACACATCTCCCTCACCAGCTTTAAGCACCAGCTGTCAGAGCAGCTCACAGACCCCTGCACCTGTATATAGCCCATCTGTAAATAGCCCAACCAACTACTTCATCCCCTACTGTATTTATTTATTTATCTTGCTCCTTTGCACCCCAGTTTTTCTACATTGCACATTCATCTACTTCACATCTACCACTCCAGTGTTTAAATGCTATATTGTAATTACTTTGCCACCATGGCCTATTTATTGCCTTACCTTCCTTATCTTACCTCATTTGCACTCTTTGTATATAGATTTGTTTTTTTCTACTGTATTATTGACTGTATGTTTGTTTTACTCCATGTGTAACTCTGTGTTGTATGTGTCGAACTGCTTTGCTTTATCTTGGCCAGGTCGCAGTTGTAAATGAGAACTTGTTCTCAACTTGCCTACCTGGTTAAAAAAAAAATTATAATAATATTTACAATGGTGTTTGCACTTCACTGGCTGCCCTTTTCTTGTGGCAACCGGTCACAAATCTTGCTACTGTGATTGCACACTCTGGTATTTCACCCAATAGATATGGGAGTTTATCAAAATTGGATTTGTTTTCAACTTCCTTGTGGGTCTGTGTAATCTGAGGGAATTATGTGTCTAATATGGTCATACATTTGGCAGGAGGTTAGGAAGTGCAGTTCAGTTTCCACCTCATTTTGTGGGCATTGTGCACATAGCCTGTCTTTTCTTGAGAGCCAGGTCTGCCTATGGTGGCCTTTCTCAATAGCAAGGTTGTGTTCACTGAGTCTGTACATAGTCAAAGCTTTCCTTAAGTTTGGGTCAGTCACAGTGGTCAGATATTCTGCCACTGTGTTCTCTCTGTTTAGGACCAAATAGCATTCTAGTTTGCTCTCTGTTTTTTTGATAATTCTTTCCAATGTGTCAAGTAATTATATTTTTGTTTTCTCATGATTTGGTTGGATCTAATTGTGTTGCTGTCCTGGGGCTCTGTGGGGTCTGTTTGTGTTTGTGAACAGAGCCCCAGGACCAGCTTGCTTAGGGGATTTTTCTCCAAGTACATTTCTCTCTAGGTGATAGCTTTGTTATGTAAAGTTTGGGAATTACTGCCTTTTAGGTGGTTATATAACCACTCTTTTCTGGATTTTGATAATTAGTGGTTATCGGCCTAATTCTGCTCTACATGCATTATTTGGTGTTTTACGTTGTACACTGAGGATATTTTTTCTGAATTCTGCATGCAGAGTATCAATTTGGTGTTTTGTGAATTTTTTGTTGGTGAGCGGACCCCAGACCTCACAACCATAAAGGGCAATGCCTTGTGTCTCAGATTGTTCACAGCTTTGTGGAAGTTTCCTGTGGTGTGGATGTTTAGGCCGAAGTAGATATAGTTTTTGTGTGTTCTATGGCAACGGTGTCTAGATGGAATTTGTATTTGTGATCCTGGCAACTGGACCTTTTTTGGAACACCATTATTTTTGTCTTACTGAGATTCACCTTCAGGGCCCAAGTCTGACAGAATCTGTGCAGAAGATCTAGGTGCTGAAGTGGACCCTCCTTGGTTGGGGACAGAAGCACCAGATTATCTGAAAACAGTAAACATTCTAGTAGAGTGAGGCCGGGTGCTGCAGACTGTTCTGGTACCCCCTCTCTCCTTTTACCCTTCTGTCTTAGCATGTTCTCCATCTCTCAGAGTGTTATGGCTGCAGCTCTGGCCTAGTTCTGTCTCAGTGCCGAGGCTCCCTGGTACACACACACACACACACAGCCCTCAATGGGCTTTATATAGCAGCTTCAGCTTTTCAATTACGACGGCTAATGATAAGTAACCATAACAACCCAGTATGGCTTTAGTCCTGTATACGCCTTATGGGACCACTATGAACAAAAACATTGCTATGTACACTATTACTGTGTATACTATGGTATTACTATGTGTACTATGTACACAGCAAAGACAGTGTGGTGTATGTGTGTGTGTGCATACGTGTGCGCGCCCCCCTGTCAATGTGTTTGATTTGGTTTATTAGAACCCCCATTAGCTTTTGCCGAAGCAGCAGCTATTCTTCCTGGGAAACACACAAAACATAGACCACGACAAGCAACGAAACACTGATACACTGACAGAACAGTCACACAAATAAAAAAATACAACGATATACAAACAATACAACTAAGTAATAATGTTTGAAGATTATATGTTAGTGTGATAGTGTGTCTGTGTGTGTAATTGTGTGCATCATTTCACAGTCCCTATTCTGCCATGAGATGTTGTGTAATACATGAAGGTAATTTTACTGTTTGCTTGAGTAATTGGAGATGAGAGTTCCATGCGATCATATACTGTGTGTTGCCAGGAAATTGTTTTGGACTTGAGGTCTGTGAAGAGACCCCTGGTGGCATGCCTTGTGGGTGTCTGAGCTGAATGTTATTTGATTATGCAGACAATCTGGAATTTATCACAGTAATATTTCTCATAAAAACTAGAAGAGAAGCAGTTAAACTCTCGTCAACCCTCAACCAGGAAAGACTGGCGTGCATGTTGTTGATGTATGTGCAGTTAAGGACGTAAAGGCATGCTGCTCTGTTTTGAACAAGCTATAGGTTTGCTAGGTCTTTCTTTGCTGCACTTGAAGATATTACCGGACAGCAATCAAAATCGGACATGACCAGAACAAGAGCAACTAGTAAAGTCAATTTTTTGGTGTCAGAAACAGATATACCCCTCTCCATCTTCACAACAACTTTGTCAATATGACTTGACCATGATAACTGACCATCCAATGTTATACTTAGGAGTTTAGCTTCCTCAACTTGGTCAATGGTCACACCCTTTACGTACAACTCCAGTTGAGGTTTAGGTCTAAGAGAATGCTTTGAACCAAATACAATGTGTTTGGTTTTAGCTGTATTTAAGACCAGTTTATTATGAATTACCCATTACCCAAGTGAGTTTTTTCAATAACAATTCATGAAAAATAACATCAAAGGCTGCACTGAAATCTAACAATAGAGCTCCAACTCATCTTATTATCCATTTATGTTAACCAATCAGCAGTCATCTGAGTCAGTGCAGTACAAGTTGATTGCCCTTCTCTATATGCATGTTTAAAGACAGCAGTTAACTTGTTCTCTGACAAATAGCGTATTTGGTCAAACACAATTCTCTCCATCTGTTTACTAAGAACAGGTAGCAAACGGAGCCAGCAAAGGGTGCTTTATTGTCATATAATTATAAATACAGTTAATACAGATTTTATACCAATTTGTGTATAAGTAGCCTTCAAAATACATGCAAACACACCATAAATGTTTTATTTTAGCTGTGAGTGCTATTATATGATATAATATCAATCATTGTTTCATTTACAACTTGTGTTAGTCCTATCATCAACTGATGTCAGCCAGTGTATGTCTGAGGATTGACTGCATTGTTTGAATGGAATGTTGGCATATTGGCAGTTAATTTGACTCGTTCCTCTAAAACTGGCTGGCTAGCTAGCTAACAAACATACAGCGCTGTTAGTGTAAAATAATTGATCATATCACAGCTCTGGCAAACCATGGTTGACCAACTCCCCGACCAAAATGGCTGATCTTTAGACCATCATAAGAAGGTTCATGTCCATTCTAGTATTGTAATTCCTAATTATATGGTTTTGACATGCATGCCTGTCAGTCTAAATACATGTACAGTGCATTCAGAAAGTATTCATACCACTTCACTTTTTCCACATTTTGTTACACTACAGCCTTATTCTAAAATGGATTACATACATTTTTTTCCTCATCAATCTACACACAATACCCCGTAATGACAAAGGTTTTTAGACATTTTTACACATTTTTAAACAGAAATACCTTATTTTACATAAGTATTTCGACCCTTTGCTATGAGACTTGAAATTGAGCTCAGGTGCATTCTGTTTCCATTGATCATCCTTGAGATGTTTATATAACTTGATTGGAGTCCACCTGCAGTAAATTCAATTGATTGGACATGATTTGGACAGGCAAACACCTTTCTATATAAGGTCTCATAGCATGTCAGAGCAAAACCCAAGCCATGAGGTCAAAGGAATTGTCTGTAGAGCTCCATGACAGGATTGTGTCGAGGCACAGATCTGGGGAAGAGTACCAAAAAATGTCTGCAGCATTGAAGGTCCCCAAGAACACAGTGGCCTCCATCATTCTTAAATGGAAGAAGTTTGGAACCACCAAGATTCTTCCTAGAGCTGGCCGCCCGACCAAACTGAGCAATCAGAGGAGAAATGCCTTGGTCAGGGAGGTGACCAAGAACCTAATGGTCACTCTTACAGAGCTCCAGAGTTCCTCTGTGGAGATGGGAGAACCTTCCAGAAGAACAACCATCTGCACTCCACCAATCACGCCTTTATGGTAGAGTGGCAAGACGGAAACCACTCAGTAGACAGCCATGTTCAAGTATTGCCATAGATTTTCAACCCGATTCAAGTCAAACCGTAACTTGGCCACTCAGGAACATTTAATGTTGTCTTGGTAACTTGTTAGGGCTAGGGGGCAGTATCCTGAATTTTGCTAGGTAAAGCTCTGCCTTATCTCAACTCACTGGTCACGATAACAACACCCACCCGTAGCACGCGCTCCAGCAGGTATATCTCACTGGTAATGCCCAAAGCCAACACCTCCTTTGGCCACCTTTCCTTCCAGTTCTCTGCTGCCAGTGACTGGAATGAATTGCAAAAATCGCTGAAGCTGGAGACTTATATCTCCCTCACTAACTTTAAACATCAGTTATCTGAGCAGCTAACCGATCGCTGCAGCTGTACATAGTCCATCTGTAAATAGCCCACCCAATCTAACTACCTCATCCCCATACTGTTTTATTTACTTTTCTGCTCTTTTGCACACCAGTATCTCTACTTGCACATCATAATCTGCTAAATTGTAATTACTTCGCTACTTTGGCCTATTTATTGCCTACCTCCTCCCGCCTACTAAACAGACCTTTCGGTATAGACTTTATCGAACATAATGACCATTCTTTGTGTTCCTGGGACTCTTGGGATTGCAACCAGAGGAAGATCTTCAAAGGTAAGTGATTTATTTTATCGCTTTTTGTGATTTTGTGATGCCTGTGCTGGTTTGAAAAATATGTTGTTGTTGTTGGGCGCTGACCTCAGATAATCAAATGCTATGCTTTCGCCGTAAAGCCTATTGTAAATCGGACAAAGCGGTTCGATTACCAAGATTCTTAGCTAAAGAACGGTGTATAACACTTGTATTTTCATGAATGTTTAATATTACGATTTTTGTAATTTGAACTTGGCGCTCTGCAATTTCACCGGATGATGTCAAATCGATCCCGTTAACGGGATCCGATCCCTAGCAACTCCAGTGTATATTTGTCCTTGTGTTGTAGTTTATTGTCCTGCTGAAAGGTGAATTTTCCCCCCAGTGTCTGTTGGAAAGCAGACTGAACCAGGTTTTCCTCTACGATTTTGCCTGTGCTTAGCTCTGTTCCATTTCTTTTTATCCCAAAAAACTCTAGTCCGTGCCGTTGACAAGCATACACATAACATGATGCAGCCACCACCATGCTTAAAACTTTGAAGGGTTTTACTAAGTGATGTTAGATTTTCCACAAGCATAACACTTTGTATTCAGGACATAAAGTTAATTTCTTTGCCACAATATTTGCAGTTTTACTTTAGTGCCTTATTGCAAACAGGGTGCAGGATTTGGAATATTTTTATTCTGTACTGGCTTCCTTTTCACACTGTCATGAAGTTTAGTATTGTCAAATCAAATTTAACATATTGGTAGATGTTATTGCGGGTGTAGAAAAATGCTTGTGGAGTAACTACAATGTTGTTGATCCGTCCTCAGTTTTCTCCTATCACAGCCATTAAACATGAACTGTTTTAAAGTCACCATTTGACTCATACCCCACAAGACATGTCACCAGAGGTGTCTTCACAGTCCCCAAGTCCGGAACAGTCTATGGGAGGTCCATGACTACATGGAACTCTATTCCACATCAAGTAACTCATGTAAGCAGTAAAATCAGAAACAAAAAAAAACGAACAGATAAAAATACCCCTTATGGAACAGTAGGGACTGTGAAGAGGACTACACACCAGCACAGACACACGCATACACACACGCACAATAACATACGCACTATACACACACGTACAAATGGATTTTGTGTTGTACTGTAGATAAGCCCCGTTTCCATTGGCACTTTGAAGGTCTTGGTGGGCTAGCTCGAATTGAGGTTCCACTGCCGCCAGAAATTAGAAATTATTTAATGTTGCTAGTAGCCAAAATGTGACTGCTGCTAGCTAGAAATATGTTGAAGAATTGAATTCACCTTCCCCATGCTGTAAGTAACGTTAATCCTGCCAGTGCCAGCCAGAGTTAACCTAGCTAGCTAGCCATGTATTTAGCTTGCTAACATTAGCTAGCTAGGTTAGTGTCGTCGCTAGCGTAACAGGCTAGCTAGCTAGGTTAATTCCTATCTTGCTTTCCATGGCATTGGCTATGAGCCAGCTAGCTACCTAAGCAAACCAAATGACAGGTTTGATATGACGCACCTAGCTAGCTTTCAATACAACCTGACCAGCTACAATTCCTGCTGGCTCACTTTAGCTAGTGAGCTTGTTTCAACTCTGATTTGCAAGCTAACGTTAAGTAGCTACTTAGCATTGGAGGGCTGACTGTTCTCATAAAAGTTTGTCTGGTGCAAAAATAAATGAAGGATCCAGCTATGGTGGTAATTCGTGTAATTTCTGACCACAGAGGTACTGCTTCTCTATTTGCTAGCTAACAGCAACAAGCCCAGATGAACATTGTGTCAGCATCCAGCAGTGATCAGCTGGTGGTTGCATAGTAATGCCGTCACCAGCCCGAATTCTAATCGAGCTGGCACCAGTTGTGAGACTGGGCTGCACTGGCCCGGGTTTCCCTCAATCTAGCTCAAATTTGGCCCTAATTTGAAGTGCCAGTGGAAAAGGGTCCTTTAATGTGTTGTTAAATCTGTTGTGTAATGTCATGTTTTTATTTGTATGTAACTGCCTTCATTTTGCTGGACCCCAGGAAGAGTAGCTGCTGCCTTGGCAGGAACTAATGGGGATCCATAATAAACCCCAGGAAGAGTAGCTGCTGCCTTGGCAGGAACTAATGGGGATTCATAATAAACCCCAGGAAGAGTAGCTGCTGCCTTGGCAGGAACTAATGGGGATCCATAATAAACCCCAGGAAGAGTAGCTGCTGCCTTGGCAGGAACTAATGGGGATCCATAATAAACCCCAGGAAGAGTAGCTGCTGCCTTGGCAGGAACTAATGGGGATCCATAATAAACCCCAGGAAGAGTAGCTGCTGCCTTGGCAGGAACTAATGGGGATCCATAATAAACCCCAGGAAGAGTAGCTGCTGCCTTGGCAGGAACTAATGGGGATCCATAATAAACCCCAGGAAGAGT
>QNTS01001975.1:204295-231227 GCA_003317085.1 Hucho hucho
GGGGGAAATATGGCTGTTAAGAGCATTGGGCCGGTAACCGAAAGGTCGTTGCTGGTACGAATCCCTGTGCCGACTAGGTGAAATCTGTCGATGTGCCCTTGAGCAAGGCACTTAACCTCAATTTCTCCTGTAAGTCATTCTGGATAAGAGCATCTGCTAAATCACTAAAGTGTCATGCAAATCATAGAAATAGGGCATGCTGGACCAAAAAGTGAATTTCTGACCCTGCACACACGCACTTACTTGACACACATGCTTAACACACACGCTTAACACACACTGAGAGGCTTTGTTTTTTACTGGAGCCAACTAAGTGCCAACTAAGTGAGCGTTTTTAAAGCGGCACAGTGAGTGATTTTGAGCAGTTGGCCGTGTATGTGCGCTCAGTGTTCCAGCGCCTGCTGAGGCAGGGGGGTGAAACGGGCAACATGAGGCAGGGCCGCTGGAGACATGGAGACATGCTGACAGACTGACCCCGGCAATAGACTAAACACACACTCACTGCTTACTGATTAGCAACATAGGACAGGATAGAGCATGGTCCAGTTCACATCATAACGCCTACACTCTTAGAAAAAAGGCTTCCAAAAGGGTAGAACCCTTTTTGGTTCCAGGGAGAACACTTTTGGGTTCCATGTAGAACTCTTTGTAGAAAGGGTTCTACATGGAACCCAAAATGGTTCTACCTGGAACCAAAACGGGATATTTAAAGGGTTCTCCTATGGGGAAAGCCGAATAACCCTTTAAGGTTTTTGATATCACCTTTTTTTCCAAGAGTGTAGACACAACACAGTGAGTGGGACATGTGTGAGCATGTGTGTTTTGTTTTTGTTGTTTACTTGGCCATTACATTGTTTCTACTCCAATTCGTATATAGTTTGTTTAAAGCGGCAATCAGCAGTTGAAACAATAACAAAGTGACTCCCCACCCCTGTCTTAGGTAAAAAGCTGAGGAATATGGAAATGTAACCACTCTCAAATTAATAGACAGAGCTATTTCCTTATCTTACCTCATTTGCACTCTTTGTATATAGATTTGTTTTTTTCTACTGTATTATTGACTGTATGTTTGTTTTACTCCAATGTGTAACTATGTGTTGTTGTATGTGTTGAACTGCTTTGCTTTATCTTGGCCAGGTCACAGTTGTAAATGAGAACTTGTTCTCAACTTGCCTACCTGGTTAAATAAAGGGGAAATAAATCAAATAAAAATATGGATGCAAGGACTGGCCATCCATGATATCAAAATTATAGTTTTAACTAAACTGCCCATATTAGAAGGCTGTACACTCACTTCACTGGCCGCACATACACACACACATACACACGCACATGTACGCACACACCTCAAGCATTAATGGAATTTTAAATGGCCTGCTCATTATTATCTTCTTGGTTTATTAAAATCAGGCCCATTTCGCCCAGCCGTGGGGGAAACCCGCCGGGCCATGTCTCTGTTTGCAGATGAATTACTTTCCACTGGAACTCCAAGGAAGGAGGGAAAAGGAAAAATAATATGTGCAGGCTGCGATCTAAAAGGCAGAACGTTTTGTCTGATTGACTTCAGTGCAGAAGCCTCCATCTGGCTGGCGGGCTGTTATGTGGCGAACGGCTGAATCATGCTGTTGGACTGTGAATTTTGATGATGATGGCTCCAGGTCACCCGGTGAGAATACGCAATGCGCAGGGCCGTCGGAATAGTCCTTTACTCTGAACTCCGGTCAGTGCGGAGTGCGCTCACCTCTTTAAATCCCCCGTCACAGAGTCTACATTAGGCTAGAATGATTGAGAAAAGTTAGCGGCATTGTGGAGAATTTTTAGGTGGTGATTTTGAGACCTTGAAAGAACTCTAGATGTAGGCAGAAGGCCACACTTTGAGCCCAGAGTGTCCTTAAAAAATAACCCAGAGAAACTTTTACATTTAACAACTTAAACATCCCTCCAACATTACCTTCATGACTTTAGACAAGAAAAAAAACATTATATTGATATGCCGTAATTTCCTACACTCTTAGAAAAAAGGGTTCCAAAAGGGTTCTTCGGCTGTCCCCATAGCAGAACCCTTTTTGGTTCCATGTAGAACCAAAAATAGTTATTTAAAGGTTACTCCTATGGAGAGAAGAACCCTTTTAGGATCTAGATAGCAAAAATAATATTATAAGCGTGTGCTCTCTTTAAAAAGGATACAAATTCCCAGCCACATCTCCACCAACATTAAAGTTTCATTACAAAGAGATCCCCGACTCAGGCAAGATACAACTTGAAAAGTATAATTATCTGACAACAAACACGATTGACTAAAATATTTGGAAGAGATGAGAATACAAGGTCAAGTTTTATTTTTGGGGGAACAGAATATCTAATAGAAGTGGCTTGAATAGATGATTACTTTATTCATATCCGATGTGACAAGGATTACACCAAATGGTAGTATATCCTACTCAGATACTCTGCTTCACTTTTTGCGAAAGGCGAAAGCCTGAATGAATAACTGAACAGTCCCATGGTCCACATGTCACAGCTAGGGTAAATTTTTTGCGCTCGTGGTAATTACCATTTCATTGTTTGTTATGTGCATTTGAAATCCATGTCAGTCCACATTCAACCTTATCGCTGTGATGGGAGATAGCTCTCCCCTTGTGTGAGGAAACAGGAGAGAGATGTCCTTCCCTGTCGGTCCACATTCAACCTTATCGCTGTGATGGCAGATAGCTCTCCCCTTGTGTGAGGAAACAGGAGAGAGAAGTACTTCACTGTCAGTCCACATTCAACCTTATCACTGTGATGGCAGATAGCTCTCCTTTTGTGTGAGGAAACAGGAGAGAGATATCATTCACTGTCAGTCCACATTCAACCTTATCGCTGTGATGGCAGATAGCTCTCCCCTTGTGTGAGGAAACAGGAGAGAGATGTCCTACAATGGATACACTCATTCAGCATTGTCTGTAACACTAATACACACAGTCACACACACCCATGCACGTACACACACACACACACACACAGGACATCCATTCTTCACATGTTGACATCCTGTGAAACAGCCAATGTGTGTAAATAACACAACTGGGTTTGAAGACACATCCTTCTGTGTAGTATACATGTAATATGGATTGTTAGGCATGTGTCTGAGTGGGTTTAACATGAATATGTGCTGTGTTTGTGTGTGTGTGTGTGTGTGTGTGTGTGTGTGTGTGTGTGTGTGTGTGTGTGTCTGTGTGTGTGTGTGTGTGCGCGCGCATCACCTCTCCAGAGCCGTTTTCGTCCTCATGTCCTCGGTGCAGGGCACTATCTAGAACAAGGAGACAGATGTTTCACCGGATGTACACATCTGAAGCATCCAGTTTTCGGGCTGTGGTGTTCATACAATTTTGTCAGCTGGTTATTGACATGCAAAAGCATGCCGGTCTCACATTAATTGAAAGATAATTAAAATAAACACATTTATCATCTCCAGGCCTCCACGCAGGAAAAAAACGCATACCAGCAATTTTTCCCATTGTGGAAAATTGACTATGTGTGACTATGTAGCATAAAAGTGATCATATGAAACAGGCTAGATTTAGAGTTATTAGGCAACCTCAGTTGTGAATGATACAAACCTAGGAATGTCTTAGAAATCTAAATATATATGGCCTGCATGATGCGACTATAGGCTATTGATGATTTGAGAAAGTGTTTTGTTCCTCGCCTCAGGCTGCACAGCTGTTCTCTCATCAAGTGGTCATATTTTCACCGATTAAATCTCTTCTCAATTGAATCTTGTCTTTACTAATATGTCAAATTTGTTTCGATTTAGAATGGCCCATTATCAAATGGGCAGGAACAGGGGCTGGTCAAAAAATACATATCCATTTGCACTCTAATAGCGAATGGAGCCCGCTTTCCCCCCGGGTTATTTTTTTTTCTCAATAATGCCTGGTAGGCTACTCCATTATGTCACTCCACACATCAACCACTGTTTGAGGAGCAGCAGCCAGCCTCTTGCTGCGTGGCAGGTGATATTCCGTCTAAACTCTGTATGCCATGGGCTCTTCAACCCTGTTCCTGCAGCATCCCAGTGCTTAATTTGGAAAACCAAGGGAAATCTGTTCAGGAACTTCTATAGTAACATGTTTTCACAAAAAAACATATTTCATTAAACTGTTGACAGACCCTCTGCGGAGAGAGTAGGAGATGAAAACGCTCGGTGGTGAGATTCTGTAGATAAAGGTAATGTGTCACCCTATTAAATATGAAAATATAAAAATGCCGTATTAGTAAGTTATTCAAAATCACTATAATTGTAGGCTAACTCTGTAAACCGCCCTGCACAAGCAATTGCCTAGGCCTGTTCGTTCTCTCCCAGACTCATTTTGGAGCGTAGCATAAGGCAACCAGTCCATCCGGGGGTGCATAATAATACTGTCCACACTAAAAGGTGATTACTAGAACTGGTTTAATGTTGAAGTATAGGCTAGACTAATTATGTACCAAAGATACCTTGAATACGTTTTATGTTTTTCTGCCGTGCGTGATATGCGGTAGGCTATGAATTGTATAACGGCACAATCATTATTTTAATTCTGTTTTTTTTCGGGCTTGGGTTTGTTTATAGGCCTATGCGTAACCTCGAATATGCCTACATTTACTTTTGTTAGGCTTTGAAACGACATCCTCAACAACCATCCTTTCCTCTCAGTTTCAACCACCTGTTGAAGTTTTTTCTTCAAGTTGATCATCACAGTGAGGTGAGTTTTAAGAGCACAATAGTGTTTTGATGTGATTTTCGATTGCATTTGCATTGATGGTTAGAGGGACAATAGAGCTCTGAGTACCAGGTCATTAGCGACTTGACTGTCGATAAGGAGTTGGGTACGACCAACGCATGTCCAGAGTGCATAAGAGGAGATTACCTTGACTCAATGGTCATATGGAATTTTACTGTGGTCATGCATGATTCATGACTGCTGTTGTGGTGGTAATACGGTCACCGCAACAGGCCTATCCGTTTGGAATTTCCACTCCCCACCAAATATGGTGAGGAGAGGAAGCCCAGTAGCCGGCAGTGGGAGAGTATGGAGTGAGATAGAACTGGGCCCTGATTCTGTGGATTTTCTCATAAAAGAAAAAAGCCCGATCTTAATGATTGTTTCTGTCGGTGCACTCTGTTCGTAACATATAGTTTGTTGATGTGACCCTTTGTCAAAGTTTTAAAAAGTAGCGCAAATTTAGTTAATGCACACATCCCTAACAGAAATATGCACAGAAATAACGTGCCAATAAGGTCTCGCTAGCTCGTACTTGGCGCTGTCCACCGCCTTGTTTTGCCCACTATGCTTTATTTGTTCCCATTGACGACACAGATTAACTTTCTTGGGTTAGTTATACAAATATTTGGTAGTAAGGCTCGGAGGGAGACTGCGTCTCTCTCTGAGTGTGGGTGTGTGTGTGACAGCCACACATTTGCACATGAGCGGTTTTAACACTCAGGCCGCGGGTGACTCAGCTTGCTGCTCCCTGAGTGCACTAACCGTCATGCAACGCATTGTATGGTTCCTGCTCCCGTCTCTCTCTCAATAACTCTCTCCCTCTTTCTCTCTCCCTCTCTGTCTTTTCTCTCTCTTCTCTCTCTCTCTCTCTCTCTCTCTCTCTCTCTCTCTCTCCCCCCCCCTGCTAACATACTGTACTTATTTCTCTCTCTACGTCAGACGTGCTTTCCCTCAGATAGCCAAGCGACTCCCATTTGTTTTTGCATGAATCGTTAATTTATTTTAGTTCTGTTATGGCAATATCCACTTAAGGGCTCTAGGAGCTATTTAGACTGTCATAGCTTCTACAGCGGAAAAAGATTAAGTTTGATTGACCCTTTAAAACCAAGCTAATCACAATCTACTACATTCATTTTAGGAATTATAAATTCATAATATATAATACCCTTCGATTTTTGAAGAACTGCAGATTGCCCCTTTTAAGCACACATTCTTATTGTGGTGAGCCAGATAAACTAAGGCAGGGGGCGTCTGTGGAAGTGTATTTGCTTGCTTGTTAGACGTCTCTCCCTCACAGTCCAAGAAGAAGGGGCCGCTAGGAGGCAATCAGATGTTAGGAGTCACCTTCTTCCCACCCATCTGCCCACTAACACCCACCAGTCTTCTCCCCACCAACACACACACCTGTCTTCTCCCCACCAACACACACCCCTGGTCAAACCTGGACGACGCTGGGCTAATTGTGCACCGCCCTATGGGACTCACGGCCGGATGCGATACAGCCTGGATTCAAACCAGGTACTGTAGTGACACCTCTTGCACTGAGATGCAGTGCCTTAGACCGCAGCGCCACTCAGGAGCCTGAGTGGACATGTAAACATGCATGCACCCCCAAAAACATTTCCACTGCATTTCAGCCCTGCCACAAAAGGACCAGCTGACATCATGTGAGTGATTCTCTCGTTAACACAGGTGTGAGTGTTGATGAGGACAAGGCTGGAGATCACTTTGTCATGCTGTTTAAGTTTGAATAACAGACTGGAAACTTCAAAAGGAGGGTCTGTCAACCATGGTTATCTGCAAGGAAACACATGCCGTCATCATTGCTTTGCACAAAAAGGGCTTCACAGGCAAGGATATTGCTGCCAGTAAGATTGCACCTAAATCAACCATTTATCGGATCATCAAGAACTTCAAGGAGAGAGGTTCAATTGTTGTGAAGAAGGCTTCAGGGCGCCCAAGAAAGTCCAGCAAGCGCCAGGATTGTCTCCTAAAGTAGATTCAGCTGCGGGATCGGGGCACCACCAGTACAGAGCTTGCTCAGGAATGGCAGCAGGCAAGTGTGAGTGCATCTGCACTCACAGTGAGGTGAAGACTTTTGGAGGATGGCCTGGTGTCAAGAAGGGCAGCAAAGAAGCCACTTCTCTCCAGGAAAAACATCAGGGACAGACGGATATTCTGCAAAAGGTACAGGGATTGGACTGCTGAGGTCTGGGGTAAAGTCATTTTCTCTGATGAATCCCCTTTCCGATTGTTTGGGGCATCCGGAAAAAAAGCTTGTCCGGAGAAGACAAGGTGAGCGCTACCATCAGTCCTGTGTCATGCCAACAGTAAAGCATCCTGAGACCATTCATGTGTGGGGTTGCTTCTCTGCCAAGGGAGTGGGCTCACTCACAATTTTGCCTAAGAACACAGCTATGAATAAAGAATGATACCAGCACATCCTCAGAGAGCAACTTCTCCCAACCATCCAGGAACAGTTTGGTGACGAACAATGCCATTTCCAGCATGGTGGAGCACCTTGCCAAATAGGCAAAACTGATAACTAAGTGGCTCGGGGAACAAAATGTCAATATTTTGGGTCCATGGCCAGGAAACACCCCAGACCTTAATGCCATTTGAGAACTTGTGGTCAATCCTCAAGAGACGGATGGACAAAAGAAAAACCCACAAATTCTGACAAACTCCAAGCATTGATTCTGCAAGAATGGGCTGCCATCAGTCAGGATGTGGCCCAGAATTGAATTGACAGCATGCCAGGGCGGATTGCCGATGTCTTGAAAAAGAAGGGTCAACACTGCAAATATTGACTCTTTGCATCAACTTCATGTAATTGTCAATAAAAGCCTTTGACACTTATGAAATGCTTGTAATTGTACTTCAGTATTCCATAGTAACATCTGACAAAGACATCTAAAGACACTGAAGCAGTAAACTTTGTGTAAATTAATATTTGTCATTCTCAAAACTTTTGGCCAAAATCCTTCTTTAACCTGTCTCCTCCCCTTCATCTACACTGATTGGTGTGGATTTAACAGGTGACATCAATAAGGGATCATAGCTTTCACCTGGATTCACCTGATTCATGCCATGAAAGAGCAGGTGTTCCTACTGTTTTTCAAAAATACTACAATCATATAGCATTTGTCACATGCGCCAAATACAACTGGTGTAGACTACCATGAAATGTTATCTTTTAAAAGCCCTTCCCACCGATGCAGAGTTTACAAATAAAATAGTAACACAAAAGGAATAAAATAAAATACACAAGAGTGGAGATACAGTTGAAGTCGGAAGTTTACATACACCTTAGCGAAATACATTTGAACTCAGTTTTTCACAATTCCTGACATTTAATCCTGTAAAAATTCCCTGTCTTATGTCAGTTAGGATCACCACTTTATTGTAAGAATGTGATTAGTTTCAGCTTTTATTTCTTTCATCAAATTCCCAGTGGGTCAGAAGTTTACATACACTCAACTAGTATTTGGCAGCATTGCCTTTAAATTGTTTAACTTGGGTCAAACGTTTCAGGTAGCCTTCCACAAGCTTCCCACAATAAGTTGGGTGAATTTTGGCCCTTTCCTCTTGACAGAGCTGGTGTAACTGAGTCAGGTTTGTAGGCCTCCTTGCTCGCATTTTCAGTTCTGCCCACACATTTTCTATAGGATTGAGGTCAGAGCTTTGTGATGGCCACTCCAATACCTTGACTTTGTTGTCCTTAAGCCATTTTGCCACAACTTTGGAAGTATGCTTGGGGTCATTGTCCATTTGGAAGACCCATTTGCGACCAAGCTTTAACTTCCTGACTGATGTCTTGAGATGTTGCTTCAATATATCCACACAATTTTCCTCCCTTATGATGCCATCTATTTTGTGAAGTGCACCAGTCCCTCCTGCAGCAAAGCACCCCCACATCACAACATGATGCTGGTGTTCTTCGGCTTGCAAGCCTCCCCCTTTTTCCTCCAAACATAACAATGGTCATTATGGCCAAAAAGTACGATCTTTGTCCCCATGTGCAGTTGCAAACCGTAGTCTGGCTTTTTTTATTGTGGTTTTGGAGCAGTTGCTTCTTCCTTGCTGAGCGGCCTTTCATGTTATGTCGACATAGGACTCGTTTACTGTGGATATAGATACTTTTGTAACTGTTTCCTCCAGCATCTTCACAAGGTCCTTTGCTGTTGTTCTGGGATTGATTTGCACTTTTCGCACCAAAGTCTGTTCATCTCTAGGAGACAGAACGTGTCTCCTTCCTGAGTGGTATGACGGCTGTGTGATCCCATGGTGTTTATACTTGCGTACTATTGTTTGTCCAGATGAACCTTCAGGTGTTGGAAATTGCTCCCAAGGATGAACTAGACTTGTGGAGGTCTCAATTTTTTTTTCTGAGGTCTTGGCTGATTTCTTTAGATTTTCCCATGATGTCAAGCAAAGAGGCACTGAGTTTGAAGGTAGGCCTTGAAATACATCCACAGGTACACCTCCTATTGACTCAAATGATGTCAATTAGCCTATCAGAAGCTTCAAAAGCCATGACATCATTTTCTGGAATTTTCCAAGCTGTTTAAAGGCACAGTCAACTTAGTGTATGTAAACTTCTGATCTACTGGAATTGTGATACAGTGAATTATAAGTGAATAATCTGTCTGTAAACAATTGTTTACTTGTATCATGTAAACAAAAATTACTTGTATCATGCACAAAGTATTGTTAACAAGAAATTTGTGGAGTGGTTGAAAAACGAGTTTTAACACTCCAACCTAAGTGTATATAAACTTCCGACTTCAACTGTATATGCAGACATGACCAGTACCAAATCAATGTGCAGACGTATGAGGTATTTGAGGTAGATACAGTGCCTTCAGGAAGTATTCAGACCCCTTGACCTTTTCCACATTTTGTTACGTTACGTTACATGCTTATTCTAAAATGGATTAAATAAAAACAATCCTCAGCAATGTACACAGAATACTGCATAATGACAAAGTGAAACTGCTTTTTAGAAATTTTTGCAAATGTATTAAAAATGTAAAATAGATGCCTTATTTACATAAGTATTCAGACCCTTTGCTATGAGACTCGTATTTGAGCTCCAGTGCATCCTGTTTCCATTGATCATCCTTGATGTTTATACAACTTGATTGGAGTCCACCTGTGGTAAATACAATTGATTGGACATGATTTGGAGAGGCACACACGTCTATATAAGGTATCACAGTTGACAGTGCATGTCAGAGCAAAACCAAGCCATGAGGTTGAAGGAATTGTTCGTAGACCTACGAGACAGGATTGTGTCGAGGCACAGGTCTGGGGAAGGGTACCAACAAATGTTTGCAGCATTGAAGGTCCCCAAGAACACAGTGGCCTCCATCATTCTTAAATGGAAGAAGTTTAGAGCCACCAAGACTCTTCCTAGAGCTGGCCGCCCGGCCAAACTGAGCAATCGGGGGAGAAGGGCCTTGGTCAGGGAGGTGACCAAGAACCCGATGGTCACTTTGACAGAGCGCTAGACTTCCTCTATGGAGATGGGAGACCCTTCCAGAAGGACAACCATCTCTGCAGAACTCCACCAATCAGGCCTTTATGGTAGTGGCCAGATGGAAGCCACTCCTCAGTAAATGCCACATGACAGCCCGCTTGGATTTTGCCAAAAGGCACCTAAAGACTCTCAGACCATGAGAAACAAGATTCTCTGGTCTGATGAAACCAACATTGAACTCTTTGACCTGAATGCCAAGCGTCACGTCTAGACGAAACCTGGCACCATCCTTACGGTGAAGCATGGTGGTGGCAGCATCATGTTGTGGGGATGTTTTCAGTGGCAGGGACTGGGAGACTAGTCAGGATCGAGGGACAGATGAACGGCGCAAAGTACAGAGAGGTCCTTGATGAAAACCTGCTCCAGAGATCTCAGGACCTCAGACTGGGGCGAAGGTTCACCTTCCAACAGGACAATGACCCTAAGCACACAGCCAAGACAACACAGTAGTGGCTTCGGAACAAGTCTCAGAACGTCCTTGAGTGGCCCAGCCAGAGCCCGGACTTGAACCCGATTGAACATTTCTGGAGAGACCTGAAATTAGCTGTGCAGCCGATGCTCCCCATCCAACCTGACAGACCTTGAGAGGATCTGCAGAGAAGAATGGGAGACACTCCCCAAATACAGGTGTGCCAAGCTTGTAGCATCATACCCAAGAAAACTTGAGGCTGTAATCGCTACCAAAGGTGCTTCAACAAAGTGTTGAGTAAAGGGTGTGAATACCTATGTAAATGTGATTTTAAATTTTCTGTAATTTTTTTTAAATAGCAAAAAATTCTTACAACCTGTTTTTGCTTTGCCATTATGGGGTGTTGTGTATAGATTCATGATTGGGAAAAAAAACAATTTAATCCATTTTAGAATAAAGCTATAATGTAACAAAATATAGAATAAGTCAAGGGGTCTGAATACTTTCCGAATGCCCTGTATAGCCAAGTTATCGTTTCTCATTCTGTACTTATTCCTTGTGTTAGTCATTTTTCTATATTTTTCTTTCTGCATTGTTGGGATGGGCCCATAAGTAAGCATTTTACTGTTAGTCTACACCTGTTGTTTACGAAGCAAAAAAAATAACATTTGATATGTTTGCCTCTCTCTTCCTCCTACCTCCTTTTCTCTCTCTTTTGTTCTCACTATCAGCGGGAGATGGAGTTAAGTGCAGCTGTCAGCCAAATTGCTCTGTGATTGGCTCTCACTTGTGCCTTTTCAAACCTCTGATTGCAGCCAGCCATTTCAAGTCAAGGCCCAGTACCAAAAAACATTGATTTCAGTGGAGGGAGTGTGAATTCTGCATGACCTCTTTCTTGGTCTTTTCTGTGTTTTTTTTTACCTGTGTGTTTACATGTGCATGTGTTCAGTACATGCTGTGATTTAATTTACCATGATATGTAGAGGATCACTACTTAGACTTCACGATAGGAGTGCTTAATCGCTAATTCCCAATCACACACCTCCCTAGGGAAGCCAATACGAAAACAGGTAGTGCTCACACACTACCCTCTTTAATTTTTATGGTGCCCTTCCTCTCTGTCCCCACAGATGCCCTGAACACACGGAAGAGGCAGGTGATCTGCACCACGCTCAAGATGCTGCAGCTCCTGGTGGTGTCTGGAGACATGGGAGAGGCCATGGTGCCCTACTACAGACAGATCCTACCTATCCTCAACATCTTCAAGAACATGAACAGTGAGTCGCCTACATTATAGATCGTTACAGTGTTTCTGGCTGTAGTTTGAGGGGTAATTTGAGTGGTAGTACTGAGCAATTAGTGCTTTTTGAGGTCGTTTCGGTTTGATTATTAAAAAAGTAATCACGGTTTTCGGTGTGAATTATTTATTTACATTAAATGCACTATGTACCTTTTTGGGCGACCTGACCAAATTCACATAGAAATATGAGTTATAGATCTGTTATTGAAAGCAAGTCTAACAAGCGGTAGATCGGTTCTACAGTGTGTGCTCTATTTCTATGCTTTCTGTACTTTTACTTTCGGTTTTGTACACCAGCTTCAAACAGCTGAGAATACAATATCTTCAATTATGGAAAATATATTTCATAGCGGTTTAGATGGTCCAATGGTTCTCTACATGACCCTACAACACCACCGTCCTACGTTACCTAGAGTGTACACCAGCAGTTCCGGACCTCTTGATGATGCTGATGTCGTGCTAAAGACACTATTGTATGTTTCCTGAGTGCTAGCCAATGACTATATGAATGGACAAAGCCATCGATCATGTGACACCATTCATGCCTATGTGAAGACTCAATAGGGCATTTGAAGCCAAGGAAGTCTGTTAAGATGGCATTTCATGGAGACATAACATGCTCAGTTTAAGCTACTGCAGGAAGTGACGTTGCAGGCTAGCTCAGTGCTGCCGCCTCTCATTGAGAATCTCAAGTTGAAGGGCGACCGGGGTACTGCAGGATGCCATTAGAAACTAAATGATCCTTATAACAGTATGCATGTATTTGTGTGATGGCCAGAGTGATTAGTGTTTGTAGCCTATACGGTGGAAGGGCAGTTTGCGTTGATTTTGTAGGCTTTTATTTTGGCGTGGTCGACGTGAGCTTCAGGTTGACCCACAGGCCTCACACAGCTGCTCCAAGTATCTTCCAGGAATGCTCCCGCTCTTCCGTTTACAGGATTTAAGGGCTTGATGGTAAAGAGCTGAAATCAAATCATTGTTCATTGGTCGCGTATACAAAGTTGACGATGTTCTGGCAGGTGCAGCGAAATGCAGTAATACCGAGCAATAAAATACAATACACACGTATTCCAGAAAAAAACCCAAAAAGAACAAATATCAGAACGAGCAATGTCAAGGAACGGAATATACAGTACCAGTCAAAAAGTTTGGACATACCTACTCATTCAAGGGCTTTTCTTTATTTTTACTATTTTCTGGTAGACATGGTACCAGAAAGCAGTTGCTTTGTGAGCCTAAAAATGCATGATCTAAGTGATTGATAGTTGGTATTCAGCAGTCATAAAGCCTTATTTACTTTGAAGAACTACTAAATAGTAATTTTGTCAGACAGCATAGACAGCAACTCTATAGAGATGAGATGATGACTTGGAATGAAATAATAAAATTCATAATTTTTTATTAAAGTAATGTGAATGAATAATGGTTAATAAGTGATAAGCAGTAAGGAGTAGTCACTACCATCATGAGACTGTGTTATTACAGCATTCAACCCACATAATGCATATGCACATTTCCATCAATGTATTGGCTTTAGACTAGAGGACAACCAACGTCCTTCCGATTCCCCCCTATCCTACGTGACACATGGCGTCTCCAGATTGGCATCCGATAGGCAGGCGCTGTCAAGGCTTAAAGCGTCGACAGCCAGACGATGAAAAACAGACAGACAGCTCGGCTCAGACAAGCCCCAAAACGCCATTCATCCATCGGTGTCAGTGGAATGTGAAAGAAGAGTGGCATTGTGAATCAATCACTTAAACACAGGGCTTAAACAGGGGCCGGAACACAGGGCTTAAACAGGGGCCGGAACACAGGGCTTAAACAGGGTCCGGAACACGGGGCTTTAGTTTCTTAATCAATATCCAATCTGAATCTCTTGTATCTTTAATTCAGTTACATTATCTTGTTGCCATTTTAGTGTTGGGGGGAGAATAAAAAGAGAGAGATAGGAGTAGAAAAGAAAGGAGAGACATGGGAAGAAAGGAGAGAGAGAGGGGAGAACAGAAAGGAGAGAGAGAGGGGAGAACAGAAAGGAGAGAGAGATGAGAGAACAGAAAGCGGAGAGAGAGAGGGGAGAACAGAAAAGAGAGAGCGATGAGAGAACAGAAAGCGGAGAGAGAGATGGGAGAACAGAAAGGAGAGAGAGATGAGAGAACAGAAAGCAGAGAGAGAGATGGGAGAACAGAAAGGAGAGAGAGAGGGGGAGAACAGAATAATATCCCCTCCTGAAGCATTTTGACAGGGGACACAGAGGTGAAATTACTGGTATACAGCGGTATTGTCAAGCTTTGGGTGTAGCTGGTGTGAGGAAGTCAGGCGCAGGAGAGCAGAGATGAGTGGACTAAGCACTTTACTAGGCAAATACTGAAACGCAACCGCGTTCATAAAACAAATGCCCAAAACAAGCAAGGCAGCAAACAGTACAATAAACCGCACAAATAACGACTATACAAAAGGCACGGGTGGAAACATACAACCCGGCGTAACCGACATACAGCAAACAATTCCCCACACAGACATGGGGGAAACAGAGGGTTAAATATCCAACAGTAATGAGTAAAATTAAAACCAGGTGTGTGTGAAAACAAGACAAAACAAATGGAAAATGAAAAGTGGATCGGCGATGGCTAGTAGACCGGTGATGTCAACCGCCGAACGCCGCCCGAACAGGGAGAGGAACCGACTTCGGCGGAAGTCGTGACAGGTATCCAGTACTTGTGGCACTTCCAGGCAGCCGCTTCGAGAGTAACGTGTTACAATGTTTAAAATGTTTGTTGGTGTTGTTGTTTTTTGGGGGGTGGTTGTGTCGCACTGCATACTTTTTTCCCTGCTATTTGAACGGATTTAGCATGGCTTTGACAACAGTGGATTGTAGAAACGTTGTGGAATACTCATCACATTTTCTACGGATTTATAAAAAAACATGCACCTCCACTGGCACAAGACAAACTTCAGTTCTTCGGGATAATGCGCGCAAGAAGCCCTGGTAAAACGGACTACATTTGGTAAAGGGCAGATGGAGGAAAATACTGACAATAGAAGGTAACAGACCTAAAAAACATTAAAAAAACAATCGCTCACATCAATGCAGAGTTCTCACTGAATTATGGGATGTTGCAAATACGTCCAGAAATCCCCCAGAGACCAAAGGACTGAGGAATTTGAAATATTTGGCTTCAGCTCCGTCCTAAACGACTCCCCAGCTCAGTTTCAACTCTGGTAGTGGGAGTACTCTACCATCCACCACGGGCAAATGACAAAACACTTGGATTATCGCATCAACACTGTCCATGTGATCAGGATTTCCTCTCCTCACATGACAAAACACTTCAGCAGAACACTGTGGATTATCTCATCAACATTGTCCATGTGATCAGGATATCCTCTCCCCAAATGGGTCTCATCCTGTGGAGACTTGAATCACCTGCCTATCAAGATGCTGACAAACTCCCATCCATACATGAAACAAGTGGTCAAAGACAAGACCAGAGGGGACTGCATCCTACATCTGATCATTACCAATATGAAAAATCACTACAACACCCACACCGTACCTGCTCCTCTCAGATCCAGTGATCACAAATGTCTGCTGTTTTCCCCAAACACAACATCAGGAGGGAGAAGCGAGGTGCAGCGGAAAAAAGGATGTCTGGTAACCCGGAACAGAAAGGAGGCCTTGGCACGGTGTATGGCCAATACTGACTGGTCTGCCAAAGATGAGGTGGAGAGCATTAATGCAAAGGTGGAGACGTAAAACTCCTGCATTCAAACTGCACTTGATGTATGCACGCCAATAAGAACTACGAAAACAGCAACACTGGACAAGCCCTGGATGACTGAAGGAATAACGGCTGGCATCAGGAAAAGACAGAAGATTTTCAACAGATGGGGTAAAACAATGGAATGGAAAAAATACAGAAACACAGTGCAAACGCTTATCAAAGAAGCAAAGACAAACTACTACAAAACTGGAATCCAGGAGCTAAAGAAGAAACACCCTAAGGAATGGTGGGACATCATTAACAAAGGACTGGGATGAAAGAAAACATCAGGAGGGAGAATACAGGTGGGGGGAATTGAAGACGACGACGTGGCTGATTTAATGTATTTCTTTTTGCTGAGGCATGGACAAGCACCACACCTCTTGCCATCTTCCCCCTGCCCATGCCTACAAGTCAGGTTGAGATGTGCAGCATTGACCAGATCAAGCTCTTACCAGACTGAGCCCACGTAAAGCGTGTGGGCCTGATGGCCTTCCATCCTGGCTACTAAAAGAGGATGCAGAAGATCTAGCCCCTGCCATCACACACATAGTTAACACTACCTACTGGCAGGGGACTGTTCCTGCTGCCTGGAAGACTGACACTGTGTGTCCCATACCTAAAGTGTCAAACCCATGTACAACGAGTGACTGGAGGCCCATCTCTCTAACTTCATGTCTTGGAAAAATCCAGGAGAGCTTCATCAACAAAAAAACTCATGCCAACGGTTTTATCTGATTGCACACATCAGTAGGCCTACCTCCCAAAGTCCAGCGCTACAGTTGTGGCCAAATGTTTTGCGAATGACACAAATATTAATTTCCACAAAGTTTGCTGCTTCAGTGTCTTTAGATATTTTTGTCAGATGTTACTATGGAATACTGAAGTATAATTACAAGCATTTCATATGTGTCAAAGGCTTTTATTGACAATTACATGAAGTTAATGCAAAGAGTCAATATTTGCAGTGTTGACCCTTCTTTTTCAAGACCTCGGCAATCCACCCTGGCATGCTGTCAATTATCTTCTGGGCCACATCCTGACTGATGGCAGCCCATTCTTGCAGAATCAATGCTTGGAGTTTGTCAGAATTTGTGGGGTTTGTCTGTCCACCCGCCTCTTGAGGATTGACCACAAGTTCTCAATGGGATTGAGGTCTGGGGAGTTTCCTGGCCATGGACCCAAAATATAAATGTTTTGTTCCCCGAGCCACTTAGTTATCACTTTTGCCTTAAGGCAAGGTGCTCCATCATGCTGGAAAAGGCATTGTTCGTCACCAAACTGCTCCTGGATGGTTGGGAGAAGTTGCTCTCGGAGGATGTGCTGGTACCATTCTTTATTCATAGCTGTGTTCTTAGGCAAAATTGTGAGTGAGCCCACTCCCTTGGCTGAGAAGCAACCCCACACATGAATGGTCTCAGAATGCTTTACTGTTGGCATGACACAGGACTGATGGTAGTGCTCACCTTGTCTTCTCCGGACAAGCTTTTTTTCCGGATGCCCCAAACAATCGGAAAGGGGATTCATCAGAGAAAATGACTTTACCCCAGTCCTCAGCAGTCCAATCCCTGTACCTTTTGCAGAATATCCGTCTGTCCCTGATGTTTTTCCTGGAGAGAAGTGGCTTCTTTGCTGCCCTTCTTGACACCAGGCCATCCTCCAAAAGTCTTCGCCTCACTGTGTGTGCAGATGCACTCACACCTGCCTGCTGCCATTCCTGAGCAAGCTCTGTACTGGTGGTGCCCCGATCCCACAACTGAATCTACTTTGGGAGATGGTCCTGACGCTTGCTGGACTTTCTTGGGCGCCCTGAAGCCTTCTTCACAACAATTGAACCGCTCTCCTTGAAGTTCTTGATGATCTGATAAATGGTTGATTTAGGTGCAATCTTACTGGCAGCAATATCCTTGCCTGTGAGGCCCTTTTTGTGCAAAGCAATGATGACGGCATGTGTTTCCTTGTAGGTAACTATGGTTGACAGAGGAAGAACAATGATTCCAAGCACCACCCTCCTTTTGAAGCTTCCAGTCTGTTATTCGATCTCAATCAGAATGACAGAGTGATCTCCAGCCTTGTCCTCGTCAACACTCACACCTGTGTTAACGAGAGAATCACTGACATGATGTCAGCTGGTCCTTTTGTGGCAGAGCTGAAATGCAGTGGAAATGTTTTGGGGGGATTCAGTTCATTTGCATGGCAAAGAGGGACTTTGCAATTAATTGCAATTCATCTGATCACTCTTCACGACATTCTGGAGTATATGCAAATTGCCATCATACAAACTGAGGCAGCAGACTTTGTGAAAATGTATATTTGTTTAATTCTCAAAACTTTTGGCCACGACTGTACTACCGCCCTTGTGAAAGACACACTCCTGGATGACAGCTACAGACACCAAAAAAACAACAATGGTGAGGGTGTAACTTGTTGATATGTCCAAAGCCTTTGATGGAGTAGATCACACAAAGCTCTTGCAACATCTGTCTGACATTTGAACTGTGATCAACGTTACTAGCCTGGCTCTACAGCTATACCTGGGGAAGAAGACAGAGGGTGATGGTTACGAGCCTGGCTCCACAGCTATACCAGGGGATGAAGACAGAGGTTGATGGTTACTAGCCTGGCTCTACAGCTATACCAGGGGATGAAGACAGAGGGTGATGGTTACTAGCCTGGCTCTACAGCTATACCAGGGGATGAAGACAGAGGGTGATGGCTAATGGCACTTGTGCCACAAAGGGTGTGGCTTCCCCATATCTGTTTCTCCTTCACATGTCCACCCGAAAAGTTGTCTTCAGTGACACTCTGGACACTGGGAATGTAGACGATGTTGGGCTGTCCCGAGCCATAACTTTGACCAGCATCAAAGATGACACTTCCATGGGCCCTGATGCAAAGCAGCTGGACAACATGCTCCTGAATGGGGAAAAAGTCTGTGGAAATTCTGATATGTTTTTCTAGAGACCATCCACAACCTGCACCACTAATTCTAGGAGGACAGGAAGTACCAGCGGTAACAACAACTAAGTGTCTTGGTTTTCATCTAGACTCTAACCTCAGTAGTGACACATGTGGAGCAGTCAGTGAGGAAGGCTTTAAAACACCTGCACTTTGACTGTTCTTGACAGAAATGGCCGACCCATTGAAGATCTGGTCACAGTCTATTTTACAGTAGTCAGGGCTTGTCTGGAATACGGTGGAGTGCTGTTAGTTGGATGCAGTAAAAAGCAGCAGGCCCAACTAGACAGGCTGCAGAGGAGGGCCTTGAGGATCATCTCCAGAGGTGGAGCATTCCGACCACAGCTCCCCTCACTGCAGAGCAGGTGACAGCAGGCTGCAGTGCACCTGGTGAAGAACATGCACTCTCTTGACCATCTACTGAATAACCTGCTCCCTCCAAAAAGAGGGAACTGCACCACCAGGCTCCTGAGAAACAACCACCAACGGCCCTGTATAACGGCCCTGTACAACGGCCCTGTACAACGGCCCTGTACAACGGCCCTGTACAACGGCCCTGTATAACGGCCCGTACGAACCGCCACTCTACCCACTGCTTTGAGACTATAATAACTCCACCTCTTCACTGGTTCTCCCAAAAATAATACTTTTTTTAAATCACATTTGAATATTAACATTTCCATCATTAAAAATGTCCTGTAATGTTTTTCAATTGTTCAATATTCTATTTATGTCACGTATTGTGTTATGTCTTTTAAATTAGTGCTTTTCAAGAATTGACTTGCCTAGTAAATAAAGGTCACATAAAAAATAAATAAATAAATGATTAGTCATGTAAATTCTGCATTTCTTCAGTTTTGTCTGTGAGCAAGAATAAGTAAACTCAAACTCAGAAAGTAGAGAGAGGGGAGAACAGAAAGGAGAGAGGTTGAGACAACAGAAAGGAGAGAGGTTGGGAGAACAGAAAGGAGAGAGAGGGATAATAGAAAGGAGAGAGAGAGGGGAGAACAGAAAGGAGAGAACAGAAAGGAGAGAGAGAGGGGAGAACAGAAAAGAGAGAGCAATGGGAGAACAGAAAGGAGAGAGAGAGGGGAGAACAGAAAGGAGAGAGGGGGGAGAACCGGAAGGAGAGATGGGAGAACAGAAAGGAGAGAGAGAGCGGAAAACAGAAAGGAGAGCGAGAGAGGGGAAAACAGAAAGGAGAGAGAGGGGGAGAATAGAATGAGAGAGAGATGGGAGAACAGAAAGGATTGAGAGAGGGGAACAGAAAGGAGAGAGAGAGGGAAGAACAGAAAGGAGAGCGAGAGGGAGAATAGAAAGGAGAGAAGGGAGAGAACAGAAAAGAGAGAGAGGGGAGAACAGAAAGGAGAGAGAGGGGGAAAACCAAAAGGAGAGAGAGATGGGAGAACAGAAAAGAGAGAGAGAGGGGAAAACAGAAAGGAGAGAGAGGGGACAACAGAAAGAGAGAGGGGGAGAAAAGAAAGGAGAGAAAGATGGGAGAACAGAAAGGAGAGAGAGAGGGGAGAACAGAAAAGAGAGAGAGAGGGGAGAACAGAAATGAGAGAGAGAGGGGAGATCAGATAGGGGAGAGAGATGGGAGAACAGAAAGGAGAGAGCGATTGGGGAGAACAGGGAGGAGAGAGAGGGGGGAGAACAGAAAGTGGAGAGAGATGGGGAGAACAGAAAGCCTGTCTTATTAGCTCCGAAGCCTTATGCATATCTCCTTTGCAAATTAGCTGTCAAATCAATCCCTAAACTGTTTTTGAACCGCTGTATCTCATGCCCAGCGAGCCCCACCAGGAACAGTTTATCTCTGCCTGATACTGCCCTGTCTGAGCTGGCTGCTGCCTCGGTCTGGTCTGGCGTTTACTATTCCAGCCCCAGCCCCCTTTTACCTGGCTCGGCTGGTCCTGCTCCCTGCCCAGGCTGCTGGCTGGCTGATAGGGTCTGACCTCTAACAGGAAGCCAGTGCTGAGGCAGAGTACATCCAGCTAGCACATTTGATTCCTTGGAAGTTGTAGGAATGTATGTATTTGGTTTCACATTGGTTGTGGGAACGAAGCCATACGTTTCCTGATCGGGTAAAACTGAATGTTTTTTTTAAGCATTCTGAGAACAGAAGTGAAAATTTCACCAGTTCTGGGAAAGTTTATTTTTAGGTTGCAGGAAGGTTCTGAGAACATTTTACTCTGGTGCCTTCAAAGTTTTCCTGGCACGTTTTATGAGCTTCAAGCACAGATCGGACACATGGAAATTCCTTTCCTTAGGCATTAATCATGGCAAAACATGTTTTTATTGTGACACGGCATCAGTAAGATTCAAACCAATAATCTTGTGTTTTCTATATGAGCCATTTAACAGATGCTTTTATCCAAAACGACTTAGTCATGTGTGCATACATATGATGTATGGGTGGTCCCAGTGGGTATCGAACCCACTAGCCTTGGCGTTAATAATACCAAAGTCAATATCAGCATGTGAAGTAGCAAGCTAGATGTAAAATCACCTAAACAAATTGTGCTATCAATTTAAGGATATCTCACCGAGTTCAACATGCAGTTGGTTTCTGCCCACAACTTCCTGATTTTATAGTTGGACCACTTAGAAGTTACATCATGGGGCAATGTTTTATTTTACCCACTGATAGAACATAGGCTTTCACCAAATTGACAGGAGTTTCATGATTTTTATTTCTGGGGGTGGATTATCCCTTAAACGTTCTGAGAACAGAATGTATATTTTTAAATAAAATTCTTGGAACGTTACTAAAGTTTTCTTGTTTTTTTTATGGAAATATTTCTTAATTTTCTTGCAACAATTTGAGAACATGACTTTAAATAGAACCCTGAGGAAACCTGTAGGAAACGTTATACTGACGTACTGAAATTCCCACAGAAGAATGTTGTTTCTTAACGTTCTCTTAACCTCTTACAGCTAGGGTCCCATTTTCCGAATTTTCGCCTGTCTGACGTGCCCAAAGTTAAATGCCTGCCACTCATGGCCAGAAACTAGGATATTCACATAATTAGTACGATTTATATTAGCTGTGATATGGACATTTTAAAAACCGAGCTGGATATGAATTTATGCTAATGTGGAAAATATGTGAGGTACTAGCCTCAAACAATCAAATGTGGTGCTTTCGCCGTAAAGCCTTTTTGAAATCTGACAACGCAGTGATTTTGCCAAGAAGCAGAGCTTTTGATGGCTATGCAACACTTGTTAATCGAAGAATGTTAAATATTACAAATTTTTAATTTGAATTTGCCGCATTATGTTTGCTCTGAAAACGATCCCGCTAAAGGGATCCGTGCGCAAAGAGGTTAAAGTAATGAAATAACAAGAAAATAACGCTTGTTTTGCCAAGTTCCTTAAATGTGCTGGGAATGTTCCAAAGCCCCAAAAAACTATCCTGCACCATTCCCAGAAGGTTGTGGGAAGGTTGTATGCAAAATAACCATAGGACAACCACCCTATCACCAAGCTCTACGAAGCATATGGTTCTCAGAACGTTATGTGCTAGCTGGGCACTCACTGGCAAGACATTAATAACACATGGCCTCCACAAAGACCTCCGTTTCACGACAGTGACTGACCCAAAAAGGCACCTATTCCCTTTTTAGTGCACTACTTGGGCCAGTAAGTCAAAAGTAGTGCACTATAATAAGGTGTCATTTGGGATGCAAACACTCAGGTACTGCATGAGGATTTGACTAGATCAACACAGAAGATTGCTTCTACTGTATTAGAAGAACGCTAATCACCAACCCCGGTCCGGGTCAGTCACTGTGGTGATGAGCATCTGATGAGTTAAATACAAAGCCTGTAGCCCTTCCTTCAAGGCCAGTGTTGGTTACCCCTGCATTAGAATGCAGATGTCGATGTACTGCACAATAACTAGCCTAGTTCTAAGTAGTTTGATGTAGTGGTACAGTCATCTCTTGAGGAATCCCAGTCACAATCTCAATACTCAAATGTCTGAATTAGAAATGGATGACTCAGTCTCTATGCATTCCTCAATGATTACGTCTGTTACTTTCACGTTTCAAGTCATCTGTTCAATTCTTTCCTTTGTGGACTGTCACAGTTTTATTTTTGATTCATTCAAATCTATTAAATATCTAATGTATGTTTCCCACCTTTGTTTGGTCACACACAGGCCTAATTCAATCATTCCCCAAAACAAAGGAAACGATCCACATCTACATCAATCATACGCATTGAACAGATTCTACAGAACACAAAAAAGGCACAAAAGACTCCAGTCTGTGGTTGACTGGTACACTCCCAAACCATAATTCACTACTACTGGCTGGGCCTTACCCCCCATTCCAGCAGTAGCATCCCCTCTCCCATCTCTACCCTCCTCTCTCATCTCCCTCCTCTCCCAATAACCCTCCTCCCCCCGCTAGCCACAACAGAGCTCAGTGTCTGCAGCTGGAGCCTGGACAGAGCGACGGTGGGTGGAATGGGGGTAAGAGACAGGGATGGGGACGGGGGACGGGGGATGGCTCGATGAAAGGCCATCTTGTGTCCCCCATGTGCAGCTGTTGGCTGCTGTGGGTGGTAGGGGGCGAGAGGCGAGAGAGTGCCACCGCCAGCACTCCATCTCTGGCTCCTCTCTGTCTCTCCACACTGCCCCCCCCCCAGCTTGATAGCTAACACAGCAGAGCTCTGTGTCCCTGTCCGTCTGCCCCTCCCTGTCCCTATCCATTTACTTCCAAGGACAGAGCTTCCATAGGCTTTGTATTCTAACACTGGGTTGTGCCGTGGTGGAGATCTTTGTGGGCTATACTCGGCCTTGTCTCAGGATGGTAAGTTGGTGGTTGGAGATATCCCTCTAGTGGTGTGGGGGCTGTGCTTCGGCAGAGTGGGTGGGGTTATATCCTGCCTGTTTGGCCCTGTCCAGGGGTATCGTTGGACGGGGCCACAGTGTCTCCCGACCCCTCCTGTCTCAGCTTCCAGTATTTATGCTGCAGTGTTTATGTGTCGGGGGGCTAGGGCCAGTCTGTTATACCTGGAGTATTTCTCCTCTCTTATCCGGTGTCCTGTGTGAATTTAAGTATGCTCTCTCATATTCTCTCTCTCTTTCTTTCTTTCTCTCTCTCTGAGGACCTGAGCCTCAGGACCATTCCTCAGGACTACTTGGCCTGATGACTCCTTGCTGTCCCCAGTCCACCTGGCCGTGCTGCTGCTCCAGTTTCAACTGTTCTGCCTGCGGCTATGGAACCCTGACCTGTTCACCAGACATGCTACCTGTCCCAGACCTGCTGTTTTCAACTCTCTAGAGACAGCAGGAGCGGTAGAGATACTCTGAATAATCGGCTATGAAAAGCCAACTGACATTTACTCCTGAGGTGCTGACCTGTTGCACCCTCGAAAACCACTGTGATTATTATTATTTGACCCTGCTGGTAATCTATGAACATTTTAAAATCTTGGCCATGTTCTGTTATAATCTGCACCCGGCACAGCCAGAAGAGGACTGGCCACCCCTCACAGCCTGGTTCCTCTCTAGGTTTCTTCCTAGGTTCTGGCTTTTCTAGGGAGTTTTTCCTAACCACCGTGCTTTTACACCTACATTGCTTGCTGTTTGGGGTTTTAGGCTGGGTTTCTGTACAGCACTCTGTGACATCAGCTGATGTAAGAAGGGCTTTATAAATACGTTTGATTGAAAACATTTGATTGAGTTGGGGTTGAAGTATGCACTCCCTGCCATCTACCTGAACAGCCCCTTTGGGGTCCTTAGGGTGACATTGTAGTCAGAGGACCCCTATCTCAAAAGTGGGAATGTGCATGGACATGACCTGTGGCTGTGGAGTGGCCCCGAGGCAATATGGAGAAGGAATGCCTCCATGTCTCCATTCTCAGATAAGGCAATATACGCAGGTCTATGTTTGACTTGCTGCAAGCAGCCATTACCGCTGACACTGTAATGTTTCAAAGGGAAGTTAACAATTTAGCTATTATGGTGGAGATTATGCGTTGCATTACTTGATGCAGCCTTTTGTCTCCTGAATCATCTCTGTGTGTTCACTTTTGTTTGCTTTGATTAAGTGTGTGCGTGATGACGATGTTGAGGAAAGTACAGAAAATCACAGATGTATTTTGCACGGCTCTCTTGTTTGCTTGCTGTGATGAATCTCATCCCTAATGGGATGCAACAACATTCCTTATGAGGGAGCGCCGTAGTCCGTCATCCAGCAAATTCCTCCTCTGCTCGCTGGATGGAACACTGTTCAGGAACACTAGTTATACTAGCCGGCCTAGAGCAGGCATCCCCATTCAAGTCAATGAGGAATGATCAATGGATTCTATCTCTATTGTTGGACAACTCTGTAAGCTACTTATAGACTTCTATCTAGTTTAAGACATTCAACTTCTTTTAAGTTCCACCTCTGGCCTTGACAATTCTTTTGAAGTGGCACATATTTGGTACAGTTTTGATGAGATGATCGTGTGATGAGGTCAAAGAGCTAATCACAGGCGGGAACCCCACCATAGCTCCTCTAACAGGTCGTTCTGTGCAGGCGTGGGAAGCTTTACACAGACTCTCTCTCGACCTATCAGCCACTCCGATGTCAGAAATAGCAGCCCCAACACTTCTTGTTACTGATAAGCTAGGAAAACTAATGGAACCTTCATGGATTCCTCTTGAGCAGCTGCAACGGGCCTTTTACCCTTTCATCACAATCTGTATTCACACAGTGTCTCAGAGTAGGAGTGCTGATCTAGGATCAGGTCGACCCCTGTCTATGTAATCTTGTTCAGTATGATCCAAAAGGCAGAACTGATCCCAGATCAGCAATCCTACGCTGAGACGCTTTGTAAAAAGTACAGGCCTTGCCTTTTACCTGTCCATCCATCACATCATGGTTCACACTGACACGTTGAATAAAGGGAAAACGATTTCTTCATAACACCCACTTGTCATTAACCTATAGTCTAATCATGAGAATAGATGCTAACATGCTAACGTTGGAGCAACGATAGCGCTAGTGCGTCTTGTTGCTCCTTCCTGGTCAAGTTTCTTACCACCTTGTAGGCTAGGCTGTGTGTGTGTTTTCACTTGGCTGTTGTTATGACAATTTTCTCCCCGTATCGGCGAGGTGTTGGTCCCTCGTCCCCCATTCGTCACTGACACCCTCCCTGTGGTGTTGGTCCCTCGTCCCCCATTCGTCACCCTCCCTGTGATCTAGTTAATTTGCCCTCCTTTATCTTCTGCTGTGGAATGTGGCCAGCGACAATAAGACACACACACATTCTCTCTCTCTCTCTCTCTCTTTCTCCTCCCACCCCTATTTCTCTCTTTCTCTGGCTCTCTGTCTGGCTCTCTGTCTTCTTCCAGCCGGCCAGGCAGGCTGAGGCGGTTGGGTTTTTGTTTGGTGATCGATTCGCTGGGCGGCCAGGCCACTCAGTCTTCCTCTCCGGGGCGACTCCTGGCCAGGCTCTGACGGCTCTGTTACACCACCACTCTGAGATGGAGCAGTTAAGAGCTGACCCTGTGACATGCCTCCTGTCCACAGCAACAGCAACACACACACACACACGCACACACGCACTGCTCCCCTTACCCTGTATAATCCATCATCCTCCTCAGGCACACCAGACACAAAGCTCCTCATCCCTACAGATGACAGGGCTCCCTTTCCCAGAACACACACACCTCTTCCCCAGCAGTGGCCCCCAAGTCCCCCCTTGTCATCGGGATAAATCTATCAGGAAATCACAGCCTGCTGCCCCTCTACTATTGAGAGAGAGAGAGCCGCAACCTCCTTTTCCCTTGTTCTCTTCCTCCTTCCCTATCACTCAGCATGCTTCACAGCACATAATGAATTCATACTCTCCTCCCATGTTTAAGAAAGACAGTGGGAAATATAGAAATATATTTATATATGAATAGAATTTCCGCTCTGGATATGCCCGCTGCAACGGTTAATTTCTATTGTCAACCGGTCCAGGGCCGGCCAGCCAATCAGAGCGGAGACAGCGGCCCCTGGGCCTCCAGCCGCGCTGCGCCTCCAATTGAAAGGTCACCTGATAAGGCGCCCGGCTACTGCATAATCTGGGCCGCTGCTCGCTCAGCTCAGTCAGTTGCTCCCTCCACGTCATGTCTCGCTCAACTCAGTCAGTTGCTCCCTCCATGTCTCGCTCAGCTCGGTCAGTTGCTCCCTCCACGTCTCGCTCAGCTCAGTCAGTTGCTCCCTC
>QNTS01001975.1:232155-260869 GCA_003317085.1 Hucho hucho
CTCAGCTCGGTCAGTTGCTCCCTCTACGTCATGTCTCGCTCTCTTTCTCTGCCTCTGTGTTTTTTTCTGATCTATCTCCCTCTCTCTCATTTGCTCTCAATAACTCTCTCCCTCTTTCTCTCTCTCTCTTTTCTCTCTCTCTCTCTCTCTCTCTCTCCATATCTGTTTCTCCTCCTGCTCACAGTAATATTTTTTTTTTATTCCCCTCTCTCTCACTATTAATCTCCTCATTTCTTGTTTTGTAGATGACTGATCATCCTATACACGCCCTGTGCTGTATCTGGAGGTGGTAATGCTGTCCACTAATGGTGACCAACCCTGGCCCTGGAGAGCTACCGTAGTGGGTTATGGATGTTTTTTTCCCGTATGTTCTTCAGCCCAGCGCTAACACACCGGATTCAACTCCTCAAGGTCCTCTCCACCATGTGATAATTAGCTAACTTGTTTGTTAGTGCTGGGCTGGAACAAAAAGGCTGCACACTCTGTTGCTCTCCAGGACAACAATATTGGTGACCACTGGCATAGGCCTTGAATCTGTCTGTCCTGCTATGATAGGACAGTAGGTCATGTTTAGAGTCACCAGGCTTCCACTCGGCACTCTGTGGGGCTTTCTCATTATTTCTTCCCCCTAATCCTAGAGAAGAAGTCAATTACCTAATTTGATGAGTTATGATGAGGCCTCCTCATTCATTCAAATCTCAATGAGATTAACACAGTCTGTAATTGATGAATTTGAGGGAATTTTCAAACGATTCGCAAGGATTGCGAGGGCTCCAGGGTTCTTTGTGTTTAACACATTTATTGAGTTCTAGAAATTAGACAATCCCGGGGAGAGCAATGAATAATGTACGCTGGCAACATTTTTTACTGAAGAGAAGTGACTTCTCGTGATTATTTCTGTTTCTTTATAATGGAATTGAGAAGAACCATGACTGTGCTGTGTCACCACTCAGGGAAGACACACTAGCCCTGGCAGTGTGTGTGTGTGTGTGCATGTGCCCGCTTAGCCTATGTGTTCTGTTAGCCTATGTGTTCTGTTGGCCTATGTGTTCTGTTAGCCTATGTGTTCTGTTAGCCTATGTGTTCTGTTAGCCTATGTATTCTGTTGGCCTATGTGTTCTGTTGGCCTATGTGTTCTCTTAGCCTATGTGTTCTGTTGGCCTATGTGTTCTGTTGGCCTATGTGTTCTGTTGGCCTATGTGTTCTCTTAGCCTATGTGTTCTCTTAGCCTATGTGTTCTGTTAGCCTATGTGTTCTGTTACCCTGTGAGTTTTTATAGGGCCCTATACGTACAGTACCAGTCAAAGGTTTGGACACACCTACTCGTTCTAGGGTTTTTCTTAATTTTTTACATAGTAGAATAATAGTGAAGACATCAAAACTATAAAATAACACATATGGAATCATGTAGTAACCAAAAAAGTGTTAAACAAATCAAAATATATTTCATATTTTAGATTCTTCAAAGTAGCCCCCCTTTGCTTGATGACAGCTTTAGACATTCTTTCAACCAGCTTCATGAGGTAGTCACTTGGCATGCATTTCAATTAACAGGTGTGCCTTATTAAAAGTAAATTTGTGAAATGTATTTCCTTAATGCGATTGAGCCAATCAGTTGTGTTGTGACAAGGTAGGGGTGACACTGTTCTTAGTGTGGTGCCAGGAAAATAACCTCTCACTCAACGTCAACAAAACAAAGGAGATGATCGTTGACTTCAGGAAACAGCAGAGGGAGCACCCCCCTATCCACATCGATGGGACCGCAGTGGAGAAGGTGGAAAGATTCAATTTCCTCGAAATACACATTACTGACGATCTGAAATGTTCCACTTACACAGACAGTGTGTTGAAGAAGGTGCAACAGCGCCTCTTCAACCTCAGGAGGCTGAAGAATTTTGGCTTGTCACCTAAAACCCTCACTAACTTCTACAGATGCAGAATCGAGAGCATCCTGTCGGGCTGTATAACTGCTTGGTATGGCAACTGCACCGCCCACAACCGCAAGGCTCTCCAGAGGGTGGTGTGGTCTGCCCAACACATCACCGGAGGCCTCCAGGACACCTACAGCACCCGATGTCACAGGAAGGCTAAAAAGATAATCAAGGACAAAAACCACCGGAGCCACTGCCTGTTCACCCCTCTATCATCCAGAAGGTGAGGTCAGTACAGGTGCATCAAAGCTGGGACCGAGAGACTGAAAAACAGCTGCTATCTCAAGGCATCAGACTGTTATATAGCTATCACTAGCACATAGAGACTGCTGCCTATATACATAGACTTGAAATCATTGGCCACTTTGATAAGTGGAACACTAGTCACTTTAATAATGTCTACATATCTTGCACACGTGACATTACCCATCTCATATGTTTATACTGTATCCTATGCTATTCTACTGTATCTTATTCTATGCCGCTCTGACATTGCTCATCCATATACTTTTATGTTCTTAATTCCATTCCTTTACTAGATTTGTGTGTATTGGGTATACAGTGGCTTGCGAAAGTATTCACCCCTTGGCATTTTTCCTATTTTGTTGCCTTACAACTTGGAATTTTTGGGGGTTTGTATCATTTGACTTACACAACATGCCTACCACTTTAAAGATGCAAAATATTTGTTATTGTGAAACAAACAATAAATAAGACAAAAAAAAGGAAAACTTGAGCGTGTATAACTATTCACCCCCCCCAAAGTCAATACTTTGTAGAGCCCCCTTTTGCAGCAATTACAGCTGCAAGTCTCTTGGGGTATGTCTCTATAAGCTTGGCACATCTAGCCACTGGGATTTTTGCCCATTCTTCAAGGCAAAACTGCTCCAGCTCCTTCAAGTTGGATGGGTTCCGCTGGTGTACAGCAATCTTTAAGTCATACCACAGATTCTCAACTGGATTGAGGTTTGTGCTTTGACTAGGCCATTCCAAGACATTTAAATGTTTCCGCTTAAACCACTCAAGTGTTGCTTTAGCAGTATGCTTAGGGTCATTGTCCTGCTGGAAGGTGAACCTCCGTCCCAGTCTCAAATCTCTGGAAGACTGAAACAGGTTTCCCTCAAGAATTTCCCTGGATTTAGCGCCATCCATAATTTCTTCAATTCTGACCAGTTTCCCAGTCACTGCCGATGGTGTTCTCTGGGTAATGAGAGGTGTTGGGTTTGCGCCAGACATAGTGTTTTCCTTGAATGCCAAAATTATGTGACTTCTGAAGGTAATTGGTTGCACCAGATCTTATTTTAGGGGCTTCATAGCAAAGGGGGTGGATACATATGCATGCACCACTTTTCTGGTTTATATTTTGTATAATTATTTTGAAACTTCACCAATTTGGACTTTTTTGTGTATGTCCAGTACATGAAATCCAAATAAAATCCTTTTAAATAACAGGTTTTAATGCAACAAAATAGGAAAAACACCTAGGGGATGAATACTTTTGCAAGGCACTGTATGTTGTGTAATTGTTAGATTTTACTTGTTCGATATTACTGCACTGTCGGAGCTAGAAGCACAAGCATTTCGCTACACCCGCTGTAACATCTGCTAAACACATGTATGTGTCTAATAAAATTTGATGCTTTTTGATTTGATTTAGTTTTTTCTTTTGAAAATAGACACATAAAAAGATTCTGGGGATGAGTATGCCCGTCTTTAATATGTTCCCATTGTTCCTCTTTTTAGTGCATTTAACTATATGTTGCAAGTAAAAGCTCTGGGTGGTGAGTTGATACAACTCCAAGTCTGGAAGGTTATAACCACTCTCAGACTTATGACGATGTAAAACTTTACTTTTTATTCTATGAATTTTATTTGCCCACAAAAAGGCTGTTATGACAGAGTATTTTTTTTTAAAGAATGTCTTCGGTGGGGCAATTGGTATTCCCGAAAATAAATACAAAAACTTTGGCAGCCATGGCATTCTAAAGAAGTTTATTCTACCTGTAAGATTATGCCATTTAATTAGATCTGCTTTCATTGTCACACCCTGATCTGTTTCACCTGTCTTTGTGATTGTCTCCACCCCCCACCAGGTGTCGCCCATCTTCCCCATTATCCCCTGTGTATTTATACCTATGCCAGTTTGTTTTGTTTGTCAAGTCAACCAGCGGTTTTGTCTCTCAAGCTCCTGCTTTTCCCAGACTCTCTTTTTCTCGCCCTCCTGGTTTTGACCCTTGCCTGTCCTGACTCTGAGCCCGCCTGCCTGACCACTTTGCCTGACCCTGGGCCTGCCTGCCGTCCGGTACCGTTGCCCCACCTCTGGTTGACTGACCCCTGCCTGTCTTGACCTGTCTATTGCCTGCCCCTGTTGGATTATTAAACCATTGTTAATTCGGCGTTGTCTGCATCTGGGTCTTACCTTCATACCTGATATTCATATTGTTGATTAATGGAATGAAGTTATATATTTGTTTGTCACTTATTAAGCATCCTAATGATTTAATATGTTTTGTGGTCTACTTAAATAATTGGTGTAGACTGTGATTTATTGTTTTTCCTATTGCCGTTATTTAAAAAAAAAAAATTGCAAAGGGGGCATGGAGTTTTCAATTTTGGTCCGGGCTGGTTAAATTAAAAAAATTCCAAGTATCAGGAGATCATCTGTGAATAAGTTTAGTTTATATTCATGTTTACCAGTACTGACACCTGTTACGTTTGGGTCCTGTGTAATTCTTTCTGCAAGTGGTTCAATTGCCAGTGCAAACAGAAGGGGGAACATCACGGTCTTTTGCTCCTTTTCAAAGCAATTTCCTCAGATAATGTATTATTTGTGTATAGTGTTTCTTTAGTACATTTATAGAATATGTGTATTATTTGTATTATCCCATGTGTTGTTTTTGTCACACTGCTTTTCTTTATCTTGGCCAGGACGCAGTTGTAAATGAGAATTTGTTCTCAACTGGCCTACCTGGTTAAATAAGGGTGAAATTAAAAATAAAAAAATATTTGTATTAGATGTATTATTTCAGCTGGATAGTTGAACTCTTCCAAAGTTCTCAATAGAAAACCCCACTCAAGACGGTAGAAAGCCTTTTTGGCATCAACAGTCATTATTGACAAATCTATATCTTGTTTTTTTGCGTATTAAACTAAAACATGTTCTTGTATTTGTAAGTGTCTAGTTTTACTAAACCCTGTTTGATTGATATGTATCAATGCTTTCGCCATTCTATTGCTTATAAGCTTTATTATCTTGTCACAATTTATTAAACTTATGGGTCTCTAATCAGCAGGGGACTCTTAGGGGACTTTTCCTGGTTTTAATATAGCTGAAATAACTGTTTGTATGGATCTAGTAAGTACTGAATTGAGTGACATATGTGTTACCATTTCTGTAAATAGGGACGATACTTTGTCCCAAAATGTTGAATAGAATTATATGGTAAAGCCATCCATTCCTGATGCTTTTCTTTGTGCGACTGTTTTACCGGTATCTAATATTTCTTCTTGGGTGATCTTTGCTTTAGTGATTCTTTGTTTTCTGATAATAGCTTCAGAGTTGTTGAATCTAAGAAGGCTATAGAGCCCCACAGTGGACGTGTCACAATACCAATAAAACCTAGCGGTCAAACAGGGAAATGGTTCCAAACGTTTTTCCACCAGGTGACTTTTATCAATATAACATAGAGCAAAGTACGTGTTTTCCCCACCGTGGATGGAATCACGGAATCCAGACATTACAGAATTCAATATACATGTTTTGGGGGGAACTTAATAGGAAATCAAATAAACGTATTGAACTTATTTTAAAATGTGTTAATTTGCCCAAGTTAATCAGAAAACATTAACAAATTGTATCAGCAATTCCTATTTTCCTAGAATTTTCTGAAACGGCACTGAAATGCCCCTGTGTGGGTGTGGGTGGTGCCCAGTACGCGTCAATGTTTACACTTTGTAGCCGTTAGCGATAACGCGTCTTCTGGTAAAGTTGGAAAGGCTTTCCCAAAATGGCTACCTGGCTGAATGATATGATTATTTGCATCAATCCAGTGGCCATTTGTTTTGCAAACTCTACAATCGCATGAGCGCTAGAGAAACATCGCTAATTAAACAACGGTCTCTTGCTGGTGCCCAGTTGCAGTAAAGGGTAACTACACCCCCAAATGTATTCTATTTGTCCCAGACCTCAAAAGTGGTCTCCTGATGTTGTTTAAGCATTGTTGTGGACTTAGAACATCAATTGTTTTAGTTTTTCTATATAAAAAGTGTGACTTTGAGAGCAATAGCCTGAAAAAACAGGGGGAAAAGAATTTGGGGGAAAAAACTCAACAGAATCAGGCAAAAAATGTAACAGATTTCATAGGAAATGTATAACCCAAGCCTCTCTGCACAGCACGCACAGGCTCACGTGTTACTAATACCTGCCAGGGAGCTTTCACTGCAGCTCCACAGCACATCATTATGTTTGACATTCCCACAGGCAGCCGGCCACACATACTGGGTTTGTCTGCAGCCGTTTGTCCAGCCCTGTTTGGATCAGCATGCCATGGGCGCAGCCCACGCTCTACACCCACCCACCCACCCACCCACCGCCTGTTGGCAGTTGGCGCACACACACACAGAAGCATGCACAAACACACACAAACACTCACAGAAGCATGCACACACGCACATTTGAATGCACATAGGCACACATGTATACACACACACACACATAGACTTAGTAACACACACACACGTGTATATACAAATACTGTACACATGCACACACAACCACATCTCTGTACATAAACACTGTACATGCATTGACTCATAAAACCCACAAACAGACCCATCACCCCCATATAGCTTCCATTAATTAGTGTTTCGCCCTCTGATTTCCACTGTGTATGTGGCATCTCAGTCATTATCACTGTGGGTCAGTCATCATGTCTCCATCAGTGGGGGTCTGTCTGCGTGTGTGTGTATCTGTGTGATTGTCCTTGTCTGGTTCTTTCCAGAGCCAACCCTCTCAGTTCCCTCTGAGGTAACCTTATCTGCCCTCTCTCTGGGGAGGTAAGCCAGACACGCTTCACTCACATAAAGCTGGGAGGGTCACACATTTTCTTTGTATTTATTTTTTATTTAACCTTTATTTAACTAGGCAAGTCAGTTTAGAATAAAGCACTCTCCTCCATACCGGAGACCACCAGCAGTCGAGACTTTGTGCTCCTTCTGGGATTTCATCTGGGATCTCCTAGACCCCACAGAACCCCCTTACAACCCTGCACGCCCCCCTCTGCCCCACATGCACGTCCCTACATCCCCCCTCTTCCCCATCTGCCCCACATACACGTCCCTACATCCCCCTATACCACCCCTCTTCTGCCCCCCTATGGCCCCTTTCTCCCCCCTACATCCGCCTCTATGGCATCCATCATGTCTCTGGCTAGTGAAAGGGGATCCACTGGAGCAGACATTGCCATATTGTGTTAGCCAGCTAGCTAGCTAGCGTAGCTAGGGTTAAAGTGGCTTTGGGACAGTGTTGTGATGCAGTGTGCTCTTCCACCCGCAGCAGCTCAGCAGCAGTAGCCCCGGGGGCCTCCCGTCCAGGCCAGCTGAGAAGCCAGCTGATTTTACAGTGCTGCTGTAGCAGAGGGAAAATACAACAACCGGGTAGGGCGTTGCATGGCCGCATGGAACAAGACCCTGTAGTGCTACCTGTCTGTTCCCCATCCACACAGGGAAAGGCAGGGAGAGACTAGGTGACAGACGTAGAGAGGCAGGAGGGGATGGAGGAAGGGATGGAGACAAAAATACATGGGAGGGGGGGTGGAGAAATTTTATTTCTCAAGATGTTAGTGTATGAGGGAATGTGTTTTTATTGTTGTCAATGTACAAAGGGCTGTTGTCAGGTTGTGCAAGGCTCTATGCTATTTGACAGTGAAACCCTTTTTCCTTTGGCACTTTAAATTAGGGCCCTGTTTTCACTGCACAAACACTGTAAAAAATCCCAGAGCGCTGTCTCTCCTCCACTCATGTCTGCTCTTAAAAATCCCACTAAATTGCACTCGCATGCACGTGCACAGACACACACACAAACTCGTCAAAATGTCCTCCATCTTACACTTCTGTGGCAAATGTTGCACCTTTTTGCTATGATATTGGCTACCGTACGAACTTTCATGGAGCACTGTCAAAACTCAGTGCTTACTATGGAGATATCAGAGATTGACTTAATTGATGACTAATGAATATAATGATGCCAACAAGACTACAAGGCTTCAACATTAGACAAATGAAACGCTCTGCAATGCAAACAAATTATTGTCGCAGAAAAAAATCGTAAGTGTGTTTGTCGAAGACATTACGTTCATCCTCAAGCAATCCCTTGTTTTGTTTCTTCTTCATTATTATCAACACCACTTATTAATAGCGCAGCGGCACGAGGGCCTTCACGCTGCATCCCTCTTCACAGGGTTCCAAGGTTGTCACATTATCTCTATAGTGAGGGAAAAAAGTATTTGATCCCCTGCTGATTTTGTTTGTTTGCCCACTGACAAAGAAATGATCAGTCTATAATTTTAATGGTAGGTTTATTTGAACAGTGAGAGACAGAATAACAAACAAAAAAATCCAGAAAAACTCATGTGAAAAATGTTATGAATTGAATTGTATTTTAATGAGGGAAATAAGTATTTGACCCCTCTGCTAAACATGACATAGAACTTGGTGGCAAAACCCTTGTTGGCAGTCACAGAGGTCAGACGTTTCTTGTAGTTGGCCACCAGGTTTGCAAACATCTCAGGAGGGATTTTGTCCCACTCCTCTTTGCAGATCTTCTCCAAGTCATTAAGGTTTCGAGGCTGACGTTTGGCAACTAAAACCTTCAGCTCCCTCCACAGATTTTCTATGGGATTAAGGTCTGGAGACTGGCTAGGCCAATCCAGGACCTTAATGTGCTTCTTCTTGAGCCACTCCTTTGTTGCCTTGGCTGTGTCTTTTGGGTCATTGTCATGCTGGAATATCCATCCACAACCCATTTTCAATGCCCTGGCTGAGGGAAGGAGGTTCTCACTCAAGATTTGACGGTACATAGCCCCGTCCATCGTCCCTTTGATGCGGTGAAGTTGTCCTGTCCCCTTAGCAGAAAAACACCCCCAAAGCATAATGTTTCCACCTCCATGTTTGACGGTGGGGATGGTGTTCTTGGGGTCATAGGCAGCATTCCTCCTCCAAACACGACGAGTTGAGTTGATGCCAAAGAGCTCCATTTTGGTCTCATCTGACCACAACACTTTCACCCAGTTGTCCTCTGAATCATTCAGATGTTCATTGGCAAACTTCAGACGGGCATGTATATGTGCTTTCTTGAGCAGGGGGACCTTGCGGGCGCTGCAGGATTTCAGTCCTTCACGGCGTAGTGTGTTACCAATTGTTTTCTTGGTGACTATGGTCCCAGCTGCCTTGAGATCATTGACAAGATCCTCCCGTGTAGTTCTGGGCTGATTCCTCACCGTTCTCATGATCATTGCAACTCCACGAGGTGAGATCTTGCATGGAGCCCCAGGCCGAGGGAGATTGACAGTTCTTTTGTGTTTCTTCCATTTGCGAATAATCGCACCAACTGTTGTCACCTTCTCACCAAGCTGCTTGGCGATGGTCTTGTAGCCCATTCCAGCCTTGTGTAGGTCTACAATCTTGTCCCTGACATCCTTGGAGAGCTCTTTGGTCTTGGCCATGGTGGAGAGTTTGGAATCTGATTGATTGATTGCTTCTGTGGACAGGTGTCTTTTATACAGGTAACAANTTGACCCCTCTGCAAAACATGACTTAGTACTTGGTGGCAAAACCCTTGTTGGCAATCACAGAGGTCAGACGTTTCTTGTAGTTGGCCACCAGGTTTGCACACATCTCAGGAGGGATTTTGTCCCACTCCTCTTTGCAGATCTTCTCCAAGTCATTAAGGTTTCGAGGCTGACGTTTGGCAACTCGAACCTTCAGCTCCCTCCACAGATTTTCTATGGGATTAAGGTCTGGAGACTGGCTAGGCCACTCCAGGACCTTAATGTGCTTCTTCTTGAGCCACTCCTTTGTTGCCTTGGCCGTGTGTTTTGGGTCATTGTCATGCTGGAATACCCATCCACGACCCATTTTCAATGCCCTGGCTGAGGGAAGGAGGTTCTCACCCAAGATTTGACGGTACATGGCCCCGTCCATCGTCCCTTTGATGCGGTGAAGTTGTCCTGTCCCCTTAGCAGAAAAACACCCCCAAAGCATAATGTTTCCACCTCCATGTTTGACGGTGGGGATGGTGTTCTTGGGGTCATAGGCAGCATTCCTCCTCCAAACACGACGAGTTGAGTTGATGCCAAAGAGCTCCATTTTGGTCTCATCTGACCACAACACTTTCACCCAGTTGTCCTCTGAATCATTCAGATGTTCATTGGCAAACTTCAGACGGGCATGTATATGTGCTTTCTTGAGCAGGGGGACCTTGCGGGCGCTACAGGATTTCAGTCCTTCACGGCGTAGTATGTTACCAATTGTTTTCTTGGTGACTATGGTCCCAGCTGCCTTGAGATCATTGACAAGATCCTCCCGTGTAGTTCTGGGCTGACACCGTTCTCATGATCATTGCAACTCCACGAGGTGAGATCTTGCATGGCGCCCCAGGCCGAGGGAGATTGACAGTTCTTTTGTGTTTCTTCCATTTGCGAATAATCGCACCAACTGTTGTCACCTTCTCACCAAGCTGCTTGGTGATGGTCTTGTAGCCCATTCCAGCCTTGTGTCTCCTTGGAGAGCTCTTTGGTCTTGGCCATGGTGGAGAGTTTGGAACCTGATTGATTGATTGCTTCTGTGGACAGGTGTCTTTTATACAGGTAACAAACTGAGATTAGAAGCACTCCCTTTAAGAGTGTGCTCCTAATCTCAGCTCGTTACCTGTATAAAAGACACCTGGGAGCCAGAAATCTTTCTGATTGAGAGGGGTTCAAATACTTATTTCCCTCATTAAAATGCAAATCAATTAATAACATTTTTCACATGCGTTTTTCTGGATTTTTTTGTTGTTATTCTGTCTTTCACTGTTCAAATAAACCTACCATTAAAATTACAGACTGATCATTTCTTTGTCAGTGGGCAAACGTACAAAATCAGCAGGGGATCAAATACTTTTTTCCCTCACTGTATGTTCTCTCTCTCTCTCCTTGGTTTCTCTTTTGCGTTACCGTGTAAAGCCAGCCACTCTTCCGTCCCTCCCTATTCGCTGTATGTGGTCTCGCTTCACTCCTTTCATAAATGTATAGCTACTAGCTGCTAGATCCCTCTTGTGTGGACTGGCCTAGCCCCCACTGCTGAATAATGCAGCCCAGTCGGCTGGCTAACTCCTCTAAGTCTTGTAATGTGCTGACCCCTGCCAGTCAGGTACGGCAGGGACACTTTACCCAGGCTACCCCGCTCTCATCACAGCGCCATCACTCACCGCCTATCAAATATTTAACCTGAGCCGTGGAGATCTCTCTTGTCTGCTCTTGTATTGGACTGGAGAGCCTGGAGCCCGCGCTCTCCTGCTCTTCTCCTCCACTGACTCCACATCAGCAGGGATCAGCAGGAAGGAGGATCATGAGGGAGCCTGAAACATTTAGGTTCCTGTCTCCTCCTGAGTGGTCTTGTCAAACACGCTCAAGTCTGGAGAGATGGAGCTGGAGTGAAAGAGAGGCCAGCTTGGAGGTGTTTGGATATAGAGACGAGTGAGAGCGAAACTGATTTGAGAGTCAAACGTGTAGTTCAGGCTCATATTAGTGGGTGAGATTAGGCTTTGCAGAACAAGGATTTACCCATAGAATTAGGATAATTGTCTCACGTCAGATGGTGTCACCTCAACCAATCTGTCTTGTAGGAAGGGGCACTCATATTCAAATTTGAATATTGAGCATCCACCATTCAAAAAATGAAAACCTAGTTCCTCATTTTGATGTCACTGCGCTCAAGTATGACTCTCCATGAAATAGGCAGAATAACTAGCTTGCTAAATTATTACAAACGTTGTGACAGTGATTTAATAGTTAGCAATTTTGACAAAATAAAAACGAACTGGTAGCTATCGCCTGCACAGATTTTGTGCAAGACGTCGGTTGCCAGTGCAATGACTCGATCAGCTGTGTAGCTAACTGGTGTAGGTAGCTAGCTTACTGACATAGTTTGCTAGCTAGTTAGCTATAGCTCTTCCTTCACTGACATAAAAAGCGTGTTTAGCCTGTTTAAAATATCCACAATTAAAAGCAACTGACTGTTCAGAAAAATCTGTCCGTAGATCAGCATGTTTCTCCGGTCATTGAGTCAGCTGAGCACAGCAACTGACAGAAGAACAGCTGCTTCATGATAACTCCTAATAATGTAGCATTAGCACTACTAGCTAGCTCCAATAGCTTGTTAGCTATCTTTTGTTGGAAGATTCAACGTTGTGTGTGCAGCACTAAGTAGGTAGCTGGTTGGTTAGAGGCATTGTTTCAATCAAAGATGATTTCAGTGACTAACTTTAGCAAGTTAACCTTAATGTTGGACAAATTTATTCTATCTTTCGTGCCTATAGTCAAACTTATGAAATACTGCTCATTTGAAGCACAGTCATCTTTAGCGAGATGTAAAATGGGGCGACTACGATTTCCTCTACAAAAAAAACATTATTTACATATTTATTTTTATCTTAGATTAATTCAGATAGTTTTGAAGCAAAAATGTGGTTCAGTAGACGATGTCACCTAGGTAATGTTTTCTAATGTTAGACAGCACATTGTAGCCTCACTACTTTTGAGCTATCCCATTACCCTTTGCGAGATGCGAGACAGATCAGTGCAAGCGGACTCATCTGACGTAAGACAATGTCTTATGATTGGGAAAAAGGTCAACCATTTGGTCAGGGAGTTGGTCAACCATGGTTTTCCAGTACTGTGACAAGATATTGTTCATTAGCCAGCTAGCCAGACAGTTTTACAGGAATGATTCCATGCATTTTCAAATTAGCTGCTAATATGCCCACATTCCATTCAAGCAATGCAGTCAATCCACAGCCATACACAGGCTGAAATCAGTTGAATAGGACTTAGACAAGTTGTAAATGCAACAAGTATAATAGCACTCACAGCTTTCCAAGAAAACAAACATATTTTAAAGGCTATTTATACAGAAAATGTGTATAAAACCCATAAAAACTGTATTTAGAATTATATGACAATATTATTGTGTGTGTGAGTGCGTGCGTGCGTGCGTGTGCCGGGCAGCTCCATTTACTCCTGGGTCAGTCTCTCCTGTGTCGTAGTATCTCTATTCTCCATAGCCCTGCTATTCTGGGACAGGAACAGGTAATTGGCCAAGCCCACCCCAAAGAGAGAGCGAGATTCTATTTGCTGACAGTCTGTTGTTACACTAATACGTTTGACTGTTTCCATTGTCTAGTTAGGTCTTTTTCAGTATTTGATGGTGTTGAATATAAAAGGGGACCTGTCAAGGTTTATACTGTCTGAAGTCAAATGTAGGCTAGTTGATTGTATTGGATTAGATCCCGTACTATTCCATGGCCTCTCGCTCTCTCTCGCTCACACTCGTTCTCTCTCGCTCTCTTCTTCTTGACAGATTAAGAAAACCAGGAGTGGTCCCTAGAAATGTTACATGTTTTATTTTACCTTTATTTTACTAGGCAAGTCAGTTAAGAACAAATTCTTATTTTCAATGACGGCCTAGGAACAGTGGGTTAACTGCCTGTTCAGGGGCAGAACGACAGATTTGTACCTTGTCAGCTCGGGAATTTGAACTTGCAACCTTTCAGTTACTAGTCCAACGCTCTAACCACTAGGCTACCCTGCCGCCCCATGTGACTGTGTATGATCAAATACAGTTTCCAATATGAACAGTGCTTCCATAGGACTCTCTCTGCATTGCACACAGCATGTTGGTAGGGCAGCAGCAGCAGTCACTGCAGGGTGGCCTGTTATTAAAGAGCTGTAATGAGTGAGAACCATCAGGATCCAGCATAATTGATTACCTACAAAGAGCAGTCAATAGATACGTGCTGTGATCCATAGCTAATGCTGACTGCAGCCAGGCAGTCCTGGGCTACCGCAGCTGGCCATTGAGCGTCAAGCTGGGGGATTCCACTTACATTCACACAAGGACGCAAACTAGCATTCAGCAACACGCACACACATCCAGACATTACGGTCCACCCTGTTACGGTCACCCTGTTACGGTCCACCCTGTTACGGTCCACCCTGTTACAGTCAACCCTGTTACTTTATTTGTCGCTTAATAGGCACTTACGATAGTTATTTAACCTCTTTTTTATTTTTATGAAGTTGAACAAGTTGAACAATGTTAAAATTAGGTGAAATAAAACCTTACACTACTCAAAAGGCACCTGATTGGTGGAACGACCCATAAGACCACCGTTCCCTACTTTATCCAGATGCATGGCACAGAAGTCTTTGTATCACTACAGCCCGTAGACCCCTCGAGGCGTCATCACCCACCCCGTAGGCCCCCTCGAGGCGTCATCACCCACCCCGTAGGCCCCCTCGAGGCATCATCACCCACCCCGTAGGCCCCCTCGAGGCGTCATCACCCACCCCGTAGGCCCCCTCGAGGCATCATCACCCACCCCGTAGGCCACCTCGAGGCGTCATCACCCACCCTATCATCAGGAATCCTTGCAGGGAGGCCAACACACACCAGCCCCGACACACAGCTCACAGTTCATTTCAGAGCAAATAAGACCTCTCTCCTTCTGGGATAAGTGCAATCTAAATTGCATTTTCTCTCCTCTATCATACCAGAGCTCTATAACAGCGAGGATGCAGGTCTAGAGACCAGTTACATGCAGGTTTGCTGATGTGATTTATTGAGTTTTATATTAACTAGCTTGTTGTTTTTTCTTATTGCGAAGGGCCCCTCCAGATAGAGAGAAGAACAACTCCTGGACGGGTCGTATGCCGTGGGAATGAGCCATCATAGGGATTGATATGATTTGTTATTGCATTACCAGTAATGTGTCTAATATTTTGTGCTGTACGTTTTCTTCTATGTATTGTATACTGCATCGCAAATCACAAGGAGAGACGAGCCTATATTTATTAGACTGCTCAACAGAGCTTTGTACTTCACACCTCATCGAAGAGATTACACCCAATTAAGTCAGTCCGTTATTTGCGATTCATTAAAACCTTCACTCTAGCTATAAATAGGTCTGGCCAAGCAGCGGACGTGAAATGGACCGAGTTTGTCTTTAATCTGTGCTCATCAAAAGAACCTGTGACCAAATGTTATTTTACATTGATCCACAATTACTTGCAATGTACGATTAGTAAAGGCTTGTGTGTGTGTGTGGGTCTCCTCGGTTGATGCAAGTCAGACTTGATTGAGTCTGTTGAAGTCGGCTGATTAAGAACTACAGAAACCAAATAAAACAGATCTTAAAGGATTTCAAATGTGCAACACCCTCACGACAGCTTGATTACTTATGTATTTTACACTTTGATTTGGAATTAAGCCTGAAACTTAGCAGTCCTGCTGAATGTGACTGATGATGAATAATAACCTCAAGCCGAAATAGCAAAGCAACAGTAATCTATTGTCCTCTGTCTGTCGCAGACAACATCCTCTCAACTGGAATTAAAACACAACACAGAAATGCAGCATACAGTATTACACGCAGTCTTAAATCTCATCTGGGAACTATTTCTGATCCACTTCCTGTTTTCTCAAACCTGAAGCATTTTTGGGAGAAGAGAAGAAGGAAAATCCCCACAGAGAATTACTATGTGAAAAATATCAGGGGTTAATCAGATTTCCTCTCGGCCCTGGCAAAACTGCAACCCGGGACTTGCCTGGACCTCTTGGGAGCCGACAGCTGCCCTCTAACCCAGAAACAAGGAATTAGCGGAACGGCCTGGCAATTAGTTTGCTGCTCCCTCGCTGGAATTGGAGCCACAGAGTGCATTCCTACCCTGGGAAGACTCTTGCTCATAAAACGCCCAAGTCTGGAGAGCACTGGGTAGAAAACATTTGCAGGGCGGCACCTAATGCCCCACTTACTAGTCTAAATCTTCCATGATATTCAAAAAGAGGTCAAAAAGGAGAAATGTGTTGCCAGCAATACAAACGTGCTCCCCTTTGACATGATGCAATCCAGTTTACTTAACGTATGCCTCAACTACAGGGGATGTGAACAAGAGGAGACAGAGAAATGGAGGGAGTGAGGAAAAATAGGGATTCTTTCCCTCCTGCAGCTGAAGCAGATGGATAAGGCATCAGCTCAAAACCGAAAAGCAATTTGGGTGTGCTTTGGCTCCCTCGCAGCCCTATGAGTTATGTGGACCTCTATCGTAAAGGTTGTGGAACCGTTTTAGGAGATCAAAGCTCTAACACTCCTGAGTCCCACAGAAGCACAAGGCACCAGCCTCCTTTACAAATGTACGTATCCTTCGCCCCCAGAGAACTTTCAGGAAGAGTAGAACTCTGGGAACTCTGCAAATGTAGCCTACCGTCAGCAGCATCCAAAAAAATCTAACAAAAGTAAACAGAAGCCTTCTGTAGCTGTAGCCTGCAACCAAAATAGCAGCCTTTCCTGGAAGCAGTACTGTGTGACAGAAATAATTGAGGGAGGAAGGTGGCATGAGGTTAATTACGTTCTCCCAACACCGACCTGACCTTTTTTGCTTTAACGCAAATCATTTCAGCACAGTTTTTGGACATTTTTAAATGAAAGCCTTTAAATAATTTATCTAACTTATTTCCCGGAAGGGCCTTCATTAGCGATTGGCCGTGACATTCTCCCCGCACAGCCTCACATTCTTCTAAGAATGTCATTGTCGATTTCATTCTGCTACTTCATCTTTTTTATTTCTTCGACATCGGCTACATTAAAGATTAAGGAAGGCCCCGTTGGTTGGCTACATACAGTACATGACTTTCAAGTAATGGAGATCCTCACATGAGACCTGTCTCGGCTGTACCGAAATGGGAATTGGAGCTCATTTAATTTTCAGACAGGATGACAAAACCAACCATCAAAAAGACAGCAGAGAAAAGACAGGAAGAGAGACGTGCAAAGGGAGCTATGGCTAAATCCAAAAGACACATTTCTTAATGACAAAATGGTGTGAATAAGAAGGAAAGCGCTGCCATTTTATTCTGTCTAAGCGCCAAGCTGATCCAGAGGACTTTCCAGGTGGTGGCAGGAGCGAGGACCAACATCAGGCAGAATCTGTATGCTTCTGTCAATTTGCCTTGTCTCTGTGGGAGCTGGGATTCATAATATTGACTCCTGTTTCATGGCTGGAAATGAAATCAAAGTTATTCATTATCACTCTGCATCGGGAAGAAACACACACGCTCCTCGAGTCCTCAAACATGACATACCAGAAACCTTATCAAATTCAATTTCCACAGGTGACCTGACGCCATGATTGAAGGAGAGATGGAGAGGAAATAAAAATATATCATAATTTGTTCAGGGAGAGGTAGGATGTAATTCCATATGAAATATTATTAATCAGCACATTTTGCAGACAATGGTGGGTAAAAAAAGAGAAGGGGTGCTCGTACTCCAGTTATTTAAAATTGACAGTCACTATCAAAAACGCTATCAAATGAAATTGGCACACAAAGCGAAGAGTCCCATAGGGAGAGCAGTACTAAGGCAGTATCCTCTCATCTCAGAGTTGAATAACACAGATCCTGTTTCATGGCAGCAGTATCCTCTCACCTCAGAGTTTAATAACACAGATCCTGTTTCATGGCAGCAGTATCCTCTCACCTCAGAGTTTAATAACACAGATCCTGTTTCATGGCAGCAGTATCCTCTCACCTCAGAGTTTAATAACACAGATCCTGTTTCATGGCAGCGAGCTGATCTCCCTTGATTGAGCAGAGTTTTTCAGAATGTTTTGGAACGTCACTTGATGTCAACTCGTACCTGTGCATGTTCAGGCATTCTCTTTACTCCATAGATCTGTTACTTCTCATCGGGATACTTTTCACAGTTTGAGGAGTTTGAATTGTAAATGGAATAAAATTGGCCATCCGACCCAAACCTTTTATATTAAGGATCCAACCCATAATTTGTGGAAGTTCGGCATACTCTAGCAGAACTTCTTTGACCATCTAGAAAGGAAGGGATATGGAATTTACTTTGGTTCTTGTGTCCTCCTATCTCATCTTCCCCCTCCTACCTTTTTAAATTTAGCCTGTGTTTGAAAGCAGCCGGGGCCACAGATTCCATATTATAAATCCACACTGCAGGGCCACGTGGCAGATATGGGCAGCACTATAAATATTTCACTCAGATCATTACTCAATACGTTTTTTCACTCTCTTAATAAATCTATTCCTACCTTACTTCTCTCTCTCTCCCCTCACTGTGAAGTTCTTTATTACTTGGAAACAAAGGTGAATTTATGCCGGCGCCCGGGCCAGATCCGCTTTTCCTTGCGTGAGGGATGAGTGTAACAGGAACCCGGCCAGGTTGGCACAGCGGAGAGATCCTTGTGTGAGGGATGAGTGGAACAGGAACCCGGCCAGGTTGGCAAAGCGGAGAGATCCTTGCGTGAGGGATGAGTGGAACAGGAACCCGGCCAGGTTGGCACAGTGGAGAGATCCTGCTGGCTCTGCTGGCTGCCGTCACCATGTCAGATGGATGCTGCAAGAGGTAATTGGGAGGGACTGCTTCATTAACTTTCAGGGTCCAGGCATGTGTCTTGTGCTGTAGCCCTGAGCTCCCCTCCCTCCCGGCATGTCTACACGCCTACCTGCCTGACTGTCTGTTTGGGATTGAGGGGAGGACAAGGCAGATGCATATTCCCTCTCTCTCTCTCACTAAAGTGGGGGATACATACAGTATGATGGAATTCCAGAGACAGGTGTCAGACACAGTCAACAGGGAGATTAATCTAGCACAAACATTGTGTGTGTGTGATCTGTTGCACTGACTCCTTTTAGTCTTTGCCTCAGAGGTTAGTCTAGTACTAAGATGTGGCAGTTTGAAACTATATATCGGTGAAGACGAACTCAGAATAGCTGCTAACAACGTTCAAGCAGCTAATGAGTTTTGAAATTAAACCCACTTACTAAACCATGAACAAGAGCCATTTTAATGCACTTGAGAACACAATGCCAGTTATTCTAAGCTTCTCTAGCAAAGCCAAATAAAGAGCCTGTTAGAAAATACAAATCCCAGAATTCCACACTTTATTTGGCTTTTTAATGTGTTCTATGTTTTCTATAATTTCGTGTTTTCAGAAAATCTTGGCAGGGCTCTGTTATTTTAGGAGGGTATAGTGTGTTTTCTGTGTTTTGCTTGTAACAAAACGAGTGTGTGTGGTCTGATGCTGGCTCGTGTACCAACATTTTTTCACGCTTCTGGCAAAGATCTAAAGATGCGAGTGGAGAGATATTCCATTTTTGTTCCTGGCACACACAGAAGTGTCTTGGTAACTGATTGGATATGAATCAGAGACTTTGAATCAGTTTGGAGCAACAGAGCAACACAGATGGAGAGCTTCTATTCTTCAACACGGTGTTATGTTTGTTCCTTGTATAATGACAAACCGGGGCATAGGTTTAACTACTTATAATGAACATATACTTCAGCTAGAAAACTCCTTGTTTAGCCATGCAAGGCATTCTTCAACCACCTGCCCCACCCCCCCCCCCCAACTAAATGTAGTCTGTCCAACAATACTCTATTGTCTCTCTATTTCTTTTCACATAAACAAAACATTCAGTTCAGATGGCCCTTTTTTTTTATTGACAGTCCTCTTTGGTCGTTCTGCTGAAGTGCTTCCTGAAACAGTTGGACAGCGTTCGTTCAGGGTGTTATGACTGAATCATCCATTGCTAAAGGCATTTGATGATCCTCAGTCCCTTGAGTGAATGGCTGAAGCCTTAGATCCACTCTGTTTCATCTCAGTTGTGATCCATGCGCCGTTTAGATCTCATAGGATCGCAATGCTACTTCTCTCTACCCTTGCTGCATCCAGGTTCCTGTAGTAATGTCTCGGAGTTGTACATGATCTTCAGGTTTCAGTTCAGGTAAGTGTCTTGCACTTTTGTCGTGTCGCTGTTTTTGTTTGTCTTTCTGTTTTTCCTTTTGCGAGTTTGACATTGTGAGCACCTCTGGGTGTTAGCAAGTCCTCATGGATGGGTAGGTTGGTTCTGATGCGATGTCCCATCATCATTTGTGCAGGTGAAAGTCCGTTCTGCAGCGGTGCGCTGCGGTAGATCATCAGATTTTTTTGGAAATCCTCCTTTCCATCGTGTGCCTTTTTCATTAGACCTTTGACAATTTTGAGTGAACTCTCTGCTAAGCCATTGGACCTTGGGTAGTTGGGGCTGGAGGTGTTGTGTCGGAATACCCAGTCATTAGCGAACGATCGGAATTCGGATCTTGAGAACTGCGGCCCATTGTCCGAGTACAGTTCAGACACAAGATGATTACAGCTTTGCTGGAGGTAGTTGGCAGTGTTGCTACTTCAGGGTAGTTTGAGTAGTAGTCGGTAACAACAATGTGACTTTTGCCATTGCAGTCAAAAAGGTCAACTCCAACTTTGCAGTAGGGTCTTTTGGGTACTGGATGAGGCATTAGCGGCTCTGCTTGCTGCTTTGGCCTGTAGGTCAAACACAGTTGGCAGTGGTCTGGCTGATTTCCTGGGTATTTCTTGGCTAGTACATTACTTCTCGTGCTCGTCGTTTTCATTTTTTCTCACCCAAGTGGCCCTTGTGTATTTTTTGTAGCATTTCTTTGCATAGTGTCATTGGAATGACAATCTTGTTGCCTTTGTCAACCACAATGGTGAGCTGTGCTCTGCACATCCAGTAATCCTGTATTCTCCTTTGACAGTTGTTTTTCTGTGCGGGCTATCCTATCAGTGTTGTTTCTTTTAACTCTATCATTGTTTGGTGAACAATGAATCTCAGTGTTTTTCTGTGTGTCGAAGCTCTCTTTCTTGTCGATTGCTCGAGAAAGAGTGTCGGCGGCGAACATGAACTTTCCCGGGGTATAGATCATCTTCACATCATACTTTTGCAGTCTGATCAACATTCTCTGGATTCTCATTGGACAATCTGTCACGTCCTGGCCATAGATAACCCTTTTGGCTGCTCTATGGTGGTTTGGTCCGTCCTTGAAGATCGTGACAGAATATCCCACCACACCAGGACCAAGCAGTGTGCAACCATGCAGGAACCCTGGAGCCAGGAGGGGGAGTATTGCCGTCCCAGAGTGCAGATGGAAGCAGCGGCGGTAAAGCAGCGCTTCTACGAGGAGAAGTATGCGGGAACACGGCTGGCATTTAAGTCTGAGAGGCAGCCCCCCCCAAACAAATTGGGGGGGCACACGGGGAGTTTGGCTGGGCCAGGTTGGAGACCTGGGCCAGCTCCCCGTGCTTACCAGAGGGAGCATCGCACTGGTAAGGCACCGTGTGAATGGGTGAAACGCACGGTGTCACCAGTGCGTGTTCACAGCCCGGTGCGCGACATGCCAGCTTCCCGCATCTGTCGAGCTAAGGGGAGTGTGCAGCCTGGAAGGAGGGTGTCGGCTCAGCGCTCCTGGTCTCCAGTGCGCCTCCTTGGACCAGGATATCCCGCGCCGGCTCTGCGCACTGTGTCTCCGGTTTGCGTCCACAGCCCGGTGCGCGACATCCCAGCTCCTCTCATCTGTGAGGCTAGGGTCAGTGAAGAGCCTGGCAGAAGGGTGCCGGCTCCCCGCACTAGGTCCCCTGTGCGCATCGCGAGCCCAGCACGGCCTGTTCCTGCTCACCGCACCAGGATCCCAGTGCGCATCGTGAGCCCAGCATGGCCTGTTCCTGCTCCCCGCACCAGATTCTCAGTGCGCATCGCAAGCCCAGCACGGCCAGTTCCTGCTCCCCGCACCAGAATCCCAGTGCGCATTGCGAGCCCAGCATGGCCTGTTCCTGCTCCCCGCATCAGGATCCCAGTGCGCATCGTGAGCCCAGCACGGCCTGTTCCTGCTCCCCGCACCAGATTCTCAGTGCACATCGCGAGCCCAGCACGGCCTGTTCCTGCTCTCCGCACCAGAATCCCAGTGCGCATCGCGAGCCCAGCACAGCCTGTCCCTGCTCCACGCATCAGGTCCCCTGTGCGTATCGAGAGCCCGGCACGTCCTGTCCCTGCTCTACGCATCAGGTCCCCTGTGCGCATCGAGAGCCCGGCACGTCTTGTCCCTGCTCCACGCACCAGGCTCCCTGTGCGTCTGCAGAGCCCGGCACGGCCTGTCCCTGCTCCACGCACCAGGCTCCCTGTGTGTCTGCAGAGCCCGGCACGGCCTGTTCCCGCTCCACGCATCAGGTCCCCTGTGCGCATCAAGAGACCGGCACGTCCTGTCCCTGCTTCACGCACCAGGCCTCTAAGATGTCGTCCCAGCCTGGTACGTACTGTTCTTGCTCCACGTACCGGGCCTCCAATGCGTCTTCTCGGGCCGGTAAGGCCCGCACCGGAGCCGCCGCCAAAGGCGAGGACCCACCCGAGAGACCCCTCCCAGTGACTTTTGGTCGCAGTCGGAGTCCGCCGCCTTTGGGGGGGGGGGTACTGTCATGTCCTGGCCATAGATAGCCCTTTTGGCTGCTCTATGGTGGTTTTGGTCAGGACGTGAGCAGGGGTGTGTGTTTGTTCTGTGTTATAATTTCTATGTTGGTTGGTTTGGGTTCCCAATTAGAGGCAGCTGTTAGTCGTTGTCTCTAATTGGGAATCCTATTTAGGTTGTTTAGTCCCCCACCTGTGTGTGGGATATTGTTTATGTTCATTGTGTTGGTTGCTGTGTTGCGCTACTCGTTGAGTCACGATTGTTGTGTTCTTCTTTTTGTTTCAGTGAGTTAAACCAAATAAATATGTTTTACTCAACCCGGCACGCTGCGCCTTGGTCCGTCCTTGAAGATCGTGACACAATCATTCAGTAGCTTAGACATGATTGACACCAATAGTTTGTGGTTGGTTTCTACTTCGAAGTCTTGTCCGTAGACGTATTGGTGAAACCTTTCGCACGCGTATGTGCCCGCCAGTAGTTTCTTTCTCTATTTGTGCATACCTTGTCTCTGCGCCTGTCAAGGCTCTGGACGCATACGCGACGGATTGCCATGTGTCGTCATGCTCCCATGCCAAACTGTGACGCATCTTCAGAAATCCTTGTGCTTTTCTCTGGATGATAGAACTTGAGCACTGGCTGTTCTGTGATTGTCTTCTTTAGGTTTTTGAAGCAGTTTTTCTGTTCATGGGACCATTCCCATTCATTTTTCTGTTCCAGAAGACATCTGAGTGGAGTGGACTGTGCTGACAGTTGAGTTATGAACTTTGCAAAGTAGGTGACCATGCCCATGAAGCGTCTCACATCGTCCTTGTTCTTCGGGCGCTCCATGTTGTTGATGGCTGAAGTTTTCCTCGGGTCTGGTTTGACTCCATCCTCTGAAAGTACGTCTCCCACGAAGGTAAGTGTTTTCACACCAAACTCGCATTTGTCCTTGTTTAGTTTTAGGTTGACTTTCCGTGTCAGGTCCAGCACTTGTCTCACTCTCTCGTCATGTTCTTCTTTTGTGGACCCCCAGACGATGATGTCATCCATCATGGTCTCCACTCCTGGAATGTGCTCAAAGATCATGTGGATTGTCTTGTGGTAGACCTCTGGCGCTGAGAGAATCACATACGGTAGACAAAGAAATGTGTACCTGCCCTCAGGTGTGTTGAATGTGCATAGCCTTGAGCTTGCATCATCTAGCTTCATTTGCCAGAATCCTGATGAGGCATCAAGCTTACTGAACCACTTTGCTCCAGCAAACTGCAACATTATCTCTTCTCTGGTTGGCAACTTGAAATGCTCTCTCTTGATTGTTTTGTTGAGATCTCTCGGGTCTAGGCATATCCTGAGATCACCGTTCTTTTTCACCACAATAACCCAGTCTGTAGGTTCATCCATGTTTGTGATAACGTCCATCTTTTCCATGCATCCGAGTTCCTCCTTGAGCTTTTTCCTCAGTGCAAATGGAAACTTTCTGCATGCATGCACAACTGGAGTAATTTTGTCATGAGTACATATTTTGTGTTCTCCTGGTAAACATCCAAGACCCTCAAACACGTCCTCATACTCAGCCAGTAGTGATTCTTGGTCATTTTCAGTCTGTGATGTCACTACATACACTCTTTTCAACAAATTGAGCTTTTCACATGCATTGATTCCTAGAATAGGCTGTACACTCTTTTCCACGATCAGCAGCTGTGCTTTGAGCTGGTTTCCTTTGTGCTGTAAAGTTACTATGCAGCTTCCTTTGACTGGTATGTTCTCCCCAGTATAACCAGTAACCTTAATTTTCACCGGGTGTATTTTTCTCTTCACCTTCAGTGTTTTGTAGTCATCCAGCGACAACAGGTTTACCTGTGCTCCAGTATCAAGCTTGAACGGTATTATAGTTTCATTCACAACTCAATGTCACAATCCATCCAGCTTTTACTGCATTGCATATTTCCACAGAATCAACAAAGAATTCTTCAATCTCCTCCTTGACTGTGTGAACCTTTTTCTTTGTATCCTCAGCTTTGCAGCATTTTGAGAAATTATTATTTTTCCCACAGTTGTTACATGATTAGCCAGGCGTGGTGTGTATTGCTCCTCTCTTTTTATTGCATGCACTGACGTCTCATCCTAACTAGCTCTTTAGCTTGTGTTCTGGTGGTTTCAGCTGCTAACGTCTCATCCCTAACTAGCTCTTTAGCTTGTGCTCTGGTGGTTTCAGCTGCTAACGTCTCATCCCTGCGCAGCTCTTTAGCTTGTGTTCTGGTGGTTTCAGCTGCTGACGTCTCATCCCTGCGCAGCTCTTTAGCTTGTGTTCTGGTGGTCTCAGCTGCTAACGTCTCATCCCTAACTAGCTCTTTAGCTTGTGTTCTGGTGGTTTCAGCTGCTGACGTCTCATCCCTGCGCAGCTCTTTAGCTTGTGTTCTGGTGGTTTCAGCTGCTAACGTCTCATCCCTGCGCAGCTCTTTAGATTGTGTTCTGGTGGTTTCAGCTGCTAACGTCTCATCCCTGCGCAGCTCTTTAGCTTGTGCTCTGGTGGTTTCAGCTGCTCTACACATATTCACTGCTTTATCCAAAGTTAAATCTTGCTCACGCAGCAATCTCTCGTTGAGTCCATTATCAAGTATGCCACAGACTATCTTGTCTTTCACTAGAGAGTCTTTCAGATGTTCAAATTCACACGTTTTGCTCAGTGTGTTCTACTCAGCCAAATTCTGGTAAAAACTGACTCCCTGTGTCTGATCATGAGAGTAAAACTTGCATCTCTCAAACGTGACGTTCTGGCTTGGTACAAAGTACTCCTCAAATTTAGCCATTAGCACAGTCAAAGTCAAGTTTGCCTTGTCTTGCTGAAAGCTATTGTAAATGTCCAACGCTTTCATTTTGTCATAATCTCCCTTTGCTCCACTGGCTGCTAAGTAGATATTGAATCTCTGAAACGTTTCCATTCGCTATCTAGATTGCCTGTTAACTGCATAGGAGTAGGAGGACTAAGCCTATCCATGTCAGGGAACAGGAACAGTGTCAATTTCTCTCACTTCAGTTTATTGCTCATCAACTTGCTCGTCAACAGATTCCAATGCAGCCTCGCTCTCGCTGCTGTCACTCTCGCTGCTGTGGCTCGTTGCCCTCGCTCTTGCAAGCTAGCATCTTCGACTACTCACGTCACTTGACTTGTGGTAGAATGTTACATTTTCCTTGCGGAAATTTGCAGAGTTACTCCTTTCTTTTCTCTGCCTCGTCATGTTATGTTTGTTTCTTGTATAATGACAAACTGGGGTGTAGGTTTAACTACTTATAATGAACATATACTTCAGATAGAAAACTCCTTGTTTAGCCATGCAAGGCATTCTTCAACCATCTGCTCCCCCCCCACCCCACCCTCCCGCATAGCCTGCTGGGTAACGTAGTCTAAATGTTATTAACACATAAGAACACAGGAAATTGATTTAAACCGCCCACCCCCTCCCTCTCCACCCTTGTTTCTCCACAATCCCTTTCCTCTTTAGTCTCCCATCACATACCTTGCACAAACAGTGCTATTTGTTTAATTTCATATGCATACTTATCCCCCCTTATCCCTCTGCTTTTATAGAGCTTTGTTTTTATTAAGATGGGAGCATCGGGTCAAGAGAGAAAAAAGAGAAAATTAAATGCAAAGATGGCCAACGAGCAATGAAAAAATGTAGTACAATCCTGTTGGTACAGCTGTTGCAATGCATAATCAATGTACCTCGCTCGCCTCTCCATCTCGCAGCAACTTCCCCAGAACTAATTGCCCAGATATTTCACAAGAGATATTTCTACTGCTCGGCTGTCTCTACCTCCGAACACCGGGCTTGAACAGAAGTGGTAATGTTCCCGGGGTATCTTATAACCCAAAGGCTTCTTCTTATTCTTCTTCTTCTTCTTCTTACCCTCGGGGGAAATATAACTTTCTTTTTTCAACAGTGTTACCTCACTACGCTCCCAGGAAACACTTTGTTTGTGTGAATGACGCACTTATTGATTCCACTCTTCGTCTACCATGGCCGGTCGTCTTCCCCCTCAAGCCACTCTTTCATTTGCACTTTACATCTAGTTGCATTTCACCACAGTTGCTTCACTCCATTCATTATGCATTTTTGTCAAGCGACTAATGTAAAGCCGCCTAGTCCTTTTCCTCAAGAAGAGAGGAAAGTTTGTAGGGAGTATGTTGTTTTTTAATGAATCTCACAGTATCATCGGTATGCATAATGTGTTTTTGTAATGTGTGTGTTTGTCTTCGAGACTCTCCGGCTAATTTCTACACAAGTAGGATCCTAAAGGAGTAAGCTGTTTTTGACCTGATAAGCTCATTAAAATTCCCTGCTAATTACCAGAGGCCCTGTTTGGCTGTAACAAGATTAGATTAATAGCACTATAGCCTGTTGGTGCACGCAGGCTGGCCTAGAGAGAGAGAGAGAGAGAGAGAGAGAGCGAGGGAGAAAGAGAGGGAAAATTAGTGCGCAAGGATGTAGAGAGAAAGAGAAGGGAAGGGGAGGAGACAGGACAGGAGAGGCAAATACTGTAGAACGAAAGTGGGAGAGGGCGTCAGCAGTAGAGAGAGAAAGGGGGGAGTAGAGAAACAGGGAAAGGAGAGGGGGGGGAGATGCTATATTAGCCTGCCCGCCTCCGAGCGTTTTCTCTGCCTTGTTGAGGCTAAACTGAGGGCAGCAGGGAATGGGGCCCGAAATGTCAGAATCTCCGTGGCAACCAATCCCTCAGCTTCCCCTCCTGCACACACACACTCACACACATACTCGCATGTAGAACCTTGTCGCGTTCGGGGCGACGTGTCATTTGCATCCTGGGCCAGATTGGATCTGAGACGGCCCTCGAAAAGGAACAGCAGGGCCTCTGAACGAGTCAGTTCCCTTTTTTCACATGCTCAAAAACCAGCGTTATTCTTCTCTTCTCCCCCTCCCTCTCTCTGCCTCTGTCTGGCTTTCTCTCTTTATCTGTCTCTTGTTGTGGCTTAGGCTACATGGCACACATTTAATAACGTATCCTTGTGCCATTATCTGTGTGTGGGCTCTTTTCTTAGTCAGAGCGCACGACTGGGGTAAAAACACTCACTCGAGAGCAGTCTGCCTGGTAGGTTTGATGTCCAAAAAGTGGATCAAGTTTGCCAAAAAGCACCTGGATGATCATCAAGACTCTTGGAAGAATGTTCCATGGACAGTCAAAAGTGTAACTTCTTGGACGACATGAGTCCCATTATGCCTGGTGAAAACCAAACACTGCATTCCACAGTAAGAACCTTATACCAACAGTCAAGCATGGTGTTAGTAGTGTGAGGTTTTGGGGATGCTTTGCTGCCTCAGGACCTGGACAACTTGCCTTAATAGAAGGAACCATGAATTCTGCTCTGTATCAGAGAATTCTACAGGAGAATGGCAGGCCATCTGTCTGTGAGCTGAATGCAGCAAGACAATGATCCCAAACACACAATCAAGTCTACATGAAAATGGCTAAAAAGCAACACAAGTTTTTGAATGTCAATGTCCAGACCTAGTCCCAATCGAGATGTGGCAGGACTTGAAACAAGGAGTTCAGCACAGAATAGTGGGCCAAAATTCCTCCACAGCGACGTGAGAGACTGATCAACAACTACAGGAAGCGTTTGGTTGGAGTCATTGCAGCTAAAAGTGTTACAACCAGTTATTGAGTGTAAGGGGGCAATTTCTTTTCCACACAGGGGCACTGGGTGTTGCATAACTACCATGTTTTAAGGTATGACCCAGGTGCAGATAGTGTTGAAGAAACAAAATGTTATTCTTTAAACAGAGGCAGGCAAACGACAGGTCAAGGCAGGCAGGGGTCAATAATCCAGAGAGGGTGTAAGGCACCGGAGCAGCAGGCGGTCAGGTCAGGTCAGACTGACGTCTGTAATCCAGAGTAGAGGCAAAGGTATAGGACGGCAGGCAGGCAGGCTCAGGGTCAGGGCAGGCAGGAAAGGTCAAAACCGGGAAACTAAAAAACAGGGACTATAGCAAAGACAGGAGTAAGAGAAAACGCTGGTATATGTACCCAGGGGCTAATGGGGAAGATGGGCGACACCTGGGCTTTTGTTGCACTTTATGGCCCTGTTGGTTAAAGGGGGCTAGGGTGTATACGTGTGTGTGTGTGTGTGTGTGTGTGTGTGTGTGTGTGTGTGTGTGTGTGTGTGTGTGTGTGTGTGTGTGTGTGTGTGTGTGTGTGTGTGTGTGTG
>QNTS01001976.1:5714-41949 GCA_003317085.1 Hucho hucho
TGGTTCGCGCGTTATAATCAGAAACTACAGCCTCCACTCCTCCATTGAAACGTGAAGAGAACTCGTTCAACTTATACCTATAAACTTGTCCAAGAACAATCAAACATCCTTTTTAATGTATCCTTAGGAACACTTTTATGTATATTTACTATAATAATTCAACCGGAATATAAACTGGGCTATAAGAACGGAAAAAAACACAGAGCGCGCTTGGCGAGAGCGCGCGTCCTCTTCTATTGACATCTCTGGGGACACTTCCTGATTCCTCTTCTTCTCTGCTCTAATAGCATCTAAAAAAAATCTGAACACTGTCTCGAGACTGTTGACATCCAGAGGAAGCGATAGGTACTGCATTCATATGCCCTTATATGGGCATTTTCATAAGGGAGGGGTTCCAAATGAGCAATGTGTCAAAACCACTTTTTCCAGGACAGAAATTCCTCGGGGTTTCGCCTGCCAAATCCGTTCTGTTTTACTCACAGACAAATGGTTAACACTTTTAGAAAATTCAGAGTGTTTCCTATCCAAGAGTACTACATATGTGCATATCCTATTTTCTGGGCCTGAATGGGAGGCATTTTACTTTGGGCACGCCAGGGTCTCCAAAACGGTCACCTCATGCGCTGCTCCCTAAGAAAATAACAGTATGTTCTTAAATTAACCTTATTGCAAATATGAACATTGCACAGTGTACACAAACAAAAATATTTTAGAACAGTCACTACTCTTCATGTCCTGCTCGGGTCCTACACTTGATGATGAATGCCTTCTTCAGTTTGGCTTCATCGATTCCGGTTGAAGACTGGAATAAAGTATATAAAACATTTAATGAATATTTTGACAAATAACACATAAATAATGGCAATTCTACTCAAGGACTCACAGTAAGCAAAACACAAACATCTAAAAAGGACATTGGGGATTTTGGTTTGTTTCGGAGGTATTTAAGATGCATTTTTCAGAAACTTGATTTGACTTGATTGCAGTAATGAATTAGCAAATAACATACGTAAATCCTTTTCATCAAGAATCAATCCTAATTTGCTGTAGGCAGTTAAGTAACAAAGTAACCTAGCTTTGAGAAAATGCTTACTTAGAATTCCCGCTGATCTTCTTCCGGTCGAGGACTCGCTTCCCCTCAAGGATCTTGCCATGGCATCCAAAGGCAACTGAATTGACTCATTCTTCCACTGAGGAAAAATTGTCAAAAAAGCAAATGAAACAGACGCAAGCAATCTTGCCTAGATGCCTGGTGGATGGCAGCAAGGTGGAACAATGAGAGGAACATGCCACTGTCAGGTAACTACTCTTGTTCGCCGGACGGCACCGATGGCCTTCTCTCCTGTAGATCACAGTGTTTCTCTCCAACGATGTCAATGAGAGGTTGCAGCTCTCGGATCTGGACTGAGTCTGAGAGGAGACAATAGCACATAGGGTGAGAGAAAAAAGTATTTGATCCCCTGCTGATTTTGTACGTTTGCCCACTGACAAAGAAATGATCAGTCTATATTTTTAATGGTAGGTTTATTTGAACAGTGAGAGACAGAATAACAACCAAAAAATCCAGAAAAACACATGTGAAAAATGTTATAAATTGATTTGCATTTAAATGAGGGAAATAAGTATTTGACCCCCTCTCAATCAGAAAGATTTCTGGCTCCCAGGTGTCTTTTATACAGGTAACGAGCTGAGATTAGGAGCACACTCTTAAAGGGAGTGCTCCTAATCTCAGTTTGTTACCTGTATAAAAGACACCTGTCCACAGAAGCAATCAATCAATCAGATTCCAAACTCTCCACCATGGCCAAGACCAAAGAGCTCTCCAAGGATGTCAGGGACAAGATTGTAGACCTACACAAGGCTGGAATGGGCTACAAGACCATCGCCAAGCAGCCTGGTGAGAAGGTGACAACAGTTGGTGCGATTATTCGCAAATGGAAGAAACACAAAAGAACTGTCAAATCTCCCTCGGCCTGGGGCTCCATGCAAGATCTGACCTCGTGGAGTTGCAATGATCGTGAGAACGGTGAGGAGTCAGCCCAGAACTACACGGGAGGATCTTGTCAATTATCTCAAGGCAGCTGGGACCATAGTCACCAAGAAAACAATTGGTAACACACTACGCCGTGAAGGACTGAAATCCTGCAGCGCCCGCAAGGTCCCCCTGCTCAAGAAAGCACATATACATGCCCGTCTGAAGTTTGCCAATGAACATCTGAATGATTCAGAGGACAACTGGGTGAAAGTGTTGTGGTCAGATGAGACCAAAATGGAGCTCTTTGGCATCAACTCAACTCGCCGTGTTTGGAGGAGGAGGAATGCTGCCTATGACCCCAAGAACACCATCCCCACCGTCAAACATGGAGGTGGAAACATTATGCTTTGGGGGTGTTTTTCTGCTAAGGGGACAGGACAACTTCACCGCATCAAAGGGACGATGGACGGGGCCATGTACCATCAAATCTTGGGTGAGAACCTCCTTCCCTCAGCCAGGGCATTGAAAATGGGTAGTGGATGGGTATTCCAGCATGACAATGACCCAAAACACACGGCCAAGGCAACAAAGGAGTGGCTCAAGAAGAAGCACATTAAGGTTCTGGAGTGGTCTAGCCAGTCTCCAGACCTTAATCCCATAGAAAATCTGTGGAAGGAGCTGAAGGTTCGAGTTGCCAAACATCATCCTCGAAACCTTAATGACTTGGAGAAGATCTGCAAAGAGGAGTGGGACAAAATCCCTCCTGAGATGTGTGCAAACCTGGTGGCCAACTACAAGAAACGTCTGACCTCTGTGATTGCCAACAAGGGTTTTGCCACCAAGTACTAAGTCATGTTTTGCAGAGGGGTCAAATACTTATTTTCGATTTTTTCGACCTCGTCACTGCAACCATCACATGGCTGCCATGCGGCTGGTGCGTGCTGTCCCACTGGGGCTGATGCGTTCCATCTGGTGAGGGCTTGTGCATGCTGTCCCTCTGGGGCTGATGCGGGCTGTCCCACTGGGACTGGTGCGTTCCATCCAGTGAGGGCTGGTGCATCCTGTCCCACTGCGACTGGTGCATTCCATCCAGTGGGTGCTGGTGTGTGCTGTCCCATGGGGGCTAGGGGAAGCTGTCCCACTGCTGGTGGATGCTGTCTCACCAGGGTGGGTGTGTGCTGTCTCACCAGGGTGGGTGTGTGTTGTCTCATGGGGCTGTGGGATGCTGTCCAACTGGGGTTGGTGCGTGCTGTTCATTTGGGGCTGGTTGATGCTGTCTCACCAGGGCGGGTGCGTTGCCACCATAGAGAGTTGGACTGGCTGTGTTTTGTCTGCAGAGAGGGGGTATTGATCTGCATCTTCGCCATGTTCAGACAGTGGGCTCCTCTCAATTATTAGTGGCATTTGAACACGGTGAGCTTAAATGTTCAGTTGTGGGTGACTGACATACTGTTGGTTGAGTTGGGTTGAGTCTGTCATTGTTTTTCTTTCAAATCTTTTTTTTTCAATCTGGTCTGGCTGCCCAATGTATTCAACAGTGGCCCTATAAAATCTGCCGTCTGACCACTTGGCTAGAATGGCTACTCCTGATCTTAGATCTTGCAGCTGACTGATAGGAACATCCTCTTCACCTAGAATATCAGATGTTATAGAATATCAGATATCAGACATCCTCAAACCTCACAAAAGCAAAATGTCCTGAGAGAAATTGAGAAGAGGGAGAGAAAATGTTAAAGGCGGTTTGCTGATCACTGGTTGAGACGTGAAAAAATACACATTTTTGCACATCATTATATTCTCCTGTATGGTGCTTATCCTACGGGTAGCAAACGTTGATATGATTTCAGATTAGCGCAGTACTTACCAGAATGCTCATTTGGGTCCAATTCTGGAGACATATCTTACACCTTCTTTGTGGGAAACCTTTGTCTCTTTGGAGGACAATTCTTCTTAGGCTTTGGCATGTCCATTCTGTGAATAGTAATTTCAATATGTTTGTTTTCAAGAGAATTTGCAGTTTCAAATGTAACTTGCCTGCTTTGACCAATTGATACAAATACAAATTCAAACCCATCAATCACTCATGATATAATGATAACTACAATCATTGCTTTATCTAAATTCAGTTAATTTAGCAAGCAGATAAAAATGATTGGGTCATATGGACAGAAGTTAGAGATTATTTATAAGTGCTGGTAGCTAGCAGCTAGCTAGCTAGATAATTTCAATCCATAATTTTACCTTTCATGCTGTTGTATTTCTGAATACGCAACTGCTAACCCGGCTGTAGCGAATGTTGGAAAATAGCCCTGAAAATTACATATTACATATATTATTATTATTTCACCTTGGGGTACGATAATTTAATCATTCACAGTGTATTCAGTTGATTATGATTCTTACCTTCTTTACTTTGCAAATTCAAACTATCAGAGGGTCCACGTGGATCACTCATCATGAGCAAAGCAATGATCTCAATTCAATCTTCAACTGTCATTCCCACGGGTCTTTGACTGGCGTCCAATAACATTTAAAGTAAGGTCGTCCAATTAATTATATGTTCTTTGAAATAAACGCAAAACAGTATATGCCCGGGTTGATTAGCTAGTTGCCAGGGAGCAATTAGACTTTATATGGTTTTGCCAGGGAGCACTTCTTACAAACTCATCGGGGAAAAGTTGCGTCAGTGTTCGCAAGAGCTAACCAAGTATCATCTGTTTGTGTTAGTAATGCAAGTTTATCACATAATATACTTCAGTCGAAACCTCCATGCATATTCCATTCCAATATAAGGTTAGCCTAGCTGGTAGCCTTATTATTTAGTTTTTGATATGCATGTGTTTATGCACAACAACACCCTTAGCATTTCAGCATATGTGTGTACTGTTTATAAGGGACAAAATTCCTAACAATTTATTTGGCAATGCATATTAGTGATGCGTCTTGAATCTTTATAAGATGTGTTAGGCCTATGTATCTTGATGATAATTGAGTGAGCAAACACATTGCAGCACTGGGCTAGCCGTAATTAGTTGTCTCTATTGAATAATATTGGAGACTCAAAATGACAAGACCAGAGCCTGGAAGCCGATGAAGAATAAAGATGAATAAAGACAATGCTGGGCCACTTAAACGACCAAGAAGGACTGCACATTTGGTAAGTGGCGTAGCAATGCTCTGCCATATTTTAACATAGGAAACACAATTGTAATATTGTTTTTTATTTTACTTCCTGCAGCCTGCCCGCATGAATGGAACGCAACCACCCCATCAGGACAGATCGACGGACCAGCCCCATCAGGACAAAATGCACCCACCCCATCAGGACAGAACACACCCGCCCCATCAGGACAGAACACACCTACTCCATTAGGACATCACGACGGATGAACAATATTTAAGTTAAACATTCTTATTCCACTTCCTGTTTTATAGTAGTACCCTCTTGTACTAGAAACATATTTGCATAAACATCTACTTTTATTTTATCACGTCTGTGTGTGTTATCTTGCCAAGTTTTTTTGAGACCCATGTGTACACGCACAGTGATTGTGCAACACAATGTTTTACTATTAATAAATGTTGTCTAAACATACTATTAAACGGTTGTTTTATTATTTTCTGTTATCAGCACAAGAGAATGTTTCAACGATTGACTTTACCAATGAAAATGAAGAGCCAACTTCCAACTTCAGATCAGCCAGCAGAGATACTCCTGATGTCCTAACAACTGTATGCGACAATACTGATCAGTATGATCAATCTGAATCTTTTGAGGAAGTATTGCCTGATCTCATGGATTGGCCCTATGATAACTTTATCTTCAGTGAGTGATTTGAAAAGGTGTCTAGCGAGGAGGGTGCACAGTCAACATCCAACGACTCAACAAAAACAGGCAAACCATTATATGACAATGCATCCATAACCGTTGGAGAGTGCCTTTTGGTAATCATGGCTTACGCAAACTGTCATAAAGTAACTGGTAAGGCCCTTAGTGTTTTGCTTAAATTAACAACATTGCTTTGTCCAGTCTCAACACAGACTGCTTGAGCAGTGTTCAGAAGTTCAGAGACTTGTCTCACCTGTGGGACCAGCATGTCAGAAGAAGGATCCGCATCATCTTTCATGGATGTTCAAATTGATGCTCAAATAAGATCATTGACAGTTTTTTTCAGGAAAAGCTTAACTTTAGATTTTGTAGGGTGAAGAAAGATCCTAACCACATAGAAGATACATATGATGCAGAAGTTTACAGACATCATGCAGATGAGGGTGGGCCTCTTAGTGATCCTAGAAACATCTCACTTACATGGAACACAGATGGGGTACCTATTTTTCAATCGTCTACATTTTCAGTGTGGACTTTTTATTGTATCATTAATGAATTGAGCTTTATTGAACGCACACAAAAAATATTCGATTTTTGCTGGGCTTTGGTATGGGGACTCAAAACCATCAATGGTTACATTTCTTAGACCACTCAGTAACACACTGAGTAAACTTCAAGAGGATGGAATTCATGTGCAACCGGCAGGGGGCTCTGAAACTTTTTGGGGCAAAGTGCTCACCATTGCTGGCAAATGTGACTTGCCTGCCAAAGCAATAGTACTAAATAAAGTGAAGATCAATGGGAACTTTGTATGTTCGAAATGTGAGCAGCCTGGAAAGACTGAAGACAGGGCAAAGGAGGCATGGTCATACATTTCCATTCAAAGAAATGGATCCAAAAGGGCCACCTCGCACGCATCAAACATTTGATGATGATGCTAAAATGGCCAATGAGACAAAAACCACTGTGAAAGGTGTGAAGGGTCCCTGTTGGCTCAGCCAACTTAAAAGTTATGACCTAATCCGTAACATTGGCATAGACTACATGCACTCAGCTGTTAGGAGTGATGCGCCTTCTGATGCTTCTATGATTTTCCACTGAGTCTTCTCATCAGCCCTTCAGCATGTCAAAAGAAACAAAAAAAATAGACAAGCGATTGCAAGATGTCCGACCACAATCCTTGACACATATCCTCGATCAGTAGCATCTCACAGGATGTTTTTTAAGGCATCATAATACCGGGCTCTTTTAATCTTTTTTGGACCTTATGTTTTCCGTGGTGTTCTTGGAACGCTTTACTACAATCATTTCCTCCTTCTAAGTTAAGCTATTTTCATTCTTCTGATGGACTCCATATCAATACAACAGATCGATCATGCAGAGAAACTGCTATGGAACTTTTGCTCTCAAATTAGTCATCTCTATGGTGAGCGTTACCAAACTGCAAATATTCACCTTCTTGTGCACCTAGCAGACAGCGTCAGCGCCCTTGGCCCATTATGGACTCATTCATGTTTCCATTTTGAAGACAAAAATGGCTATTTGATAAGGCTCATACAGGGTACTCAAAATAGACCCATGCAGTCAAACTAGCGCAGTCTATCCCTGCTATTTTGCAAAATCCTAAAGCCAGCTAATGCCATAGCTGACTTTTACGCACGGATGAGAACAAACATAATTGGAGCATCAAGTGAACATCAACTGGAGGCAAGGCACCTCTCTGCAATAGAAAAACATGCTGGTCGCCACATTAATTCACCACATACAGTGAAGGCATTTCACAGGGCACAAGTTAAGAGAACTCGTCTCACATCAAGGCATTATGGCAAAGGAAAAAGAAGGAACAATTAGACGTTTCTTTTCTAAAGTAGCACAAATAAAGTATGGACAGATTTATTTCTTTACCTCTGAGAAATCAGGTGACAAATGAGCACTTATTAGCAAATTTGAATGTTCAGGTTTTTCTTTGCTGCAAGACACTGTAACACATGGTACATGCTTTCATGTTGAGCCCCTATTGGAAACCCCTGTCAACACAGTTGTAATTGCCCTTGAGCATGTTTTGGGCAAAGTTGTTTTCCTTGACTTGACATCTATGCCCGGTATTGTGTTTGCAACTCCTTTCCCAAACACAATTGAGAAGGACTAGGTATACTCAACAAATGACTTGTGTTGGAACAGTATGAATGTATATTGAATGATGAATTAATGGAAATAAATCATATCTGCTCCACTTTTTGTGATTATTTTACACTTCAGCACCGCTTTGAGATCATGTAGAGATATCGCTGAGATGACATTTGCATGAATTGATCAGACCTGTAATAATTAGTCTCATATATAGTTCATAGTGAGATAGGTCCAAGATTACAATGTGTAAATACCACTAAGATCTGTATGGGATAAATGTAAGACATGTTTGAGATAGAGCATCTAATTGTTCATATCACATTGAGACTCATTTAAGATCTTGTACTACTCTCATTTATCTAGTAGCTGAGACTGAGAAAAGAGACACGTGTGAGAGAGATCCATGTCTACTTCTCAGGAGTGACAATTGAGATGTATGAGAAAATGCACAGCATCTCACGTTAGTATTGACTAGTGCTCTTTTTGTCTAGGAGATGGACAGAGGTTATAAAGGAGCTCTCATCTTGGACTTTGCTTTCCTATGGGATTTGACCAATAACATTTGATTTGAGACACTATGTTTGGGGTCACTTAGAAACATAAAATTGATGAGAAATACAGTGTAGACATTGTTAATGTTGTAAATGACTATTGTAGCTGGAAACGGCAGATTTTTTTATGGAATATCTACATAGGCGTACAGAGGCCCATTATCAGCAACCATCACTCCTGTGTTCCAATGGCACGTTTTGTTAGTTAATCCAAGTTTATCATTTTAAAAGGCTAATTGATCATTAGAAAACCCTTTTGCAATTATGTTAGCACAGCTGAAAACTGTTGTCCTGATTAAAGAAGCAATAAAACTGGCCTTCTTTAGACTAGTTGAGTATCTGGAGCATCAGCATTTGTGGGTCCAATTACAGGCTCAAAATGGCCAGAAACAAAGAACTTTCTTCTGAAACTCGTCAGTCTATACTTGTTCTGAGAAATGAAGGCTATTCCATAGTGGAAATTGCCAGGAAACTGAAGATCTGGTACAATGCTGTGTACTATGCCCTTCACAGAACAGCGCAAACTGGCTCTAACCAGAATAGAAAGAGGAGTGGGAGGCCACGATGCACAACTGAGCAAGAGGACTAGTACATTAGAGTTTCTAGTTTGAGAAACAGACGCCTCACAAGTCCTCAACTGGCAGCTTCATTAAATAGTACTCGCAAAACCCCAGTCTCAACGTCAACAGTGAAGAGGCGACTCCGGGATTCTGGCCTTCTAGGCAGAGTTGCAAAGAAAAAGCCATATCTCAGACTGGCCAATAAAAAGAAAAGATTAAGATGGGCAAAAGAACACAGACACTGGACAGAGGAACTCTGCCTAGAAGGCCAGCATCCCAGAGTCCCCTCTTCACTGTTGACATTGAGATTGGTGTTTTGCCTGGGAGAAATATCACCTTACAGTGAAATGTTTACTTACAAGATTTTAAATCAATAATGCAGTAAAGAAAAATACAAAAAAAAATCAAATAAATAAAAGTAACCAATATTTAAAGAGCACCAGTAAAATAACAATAGCGAGGCTATATACAGTGGGTATCGGTACAGAGTCAATGTGCGGGGGCAACGGTTAGTCGAGTTATGGCTGTAACATAACAAAATGTGGAAAATGTCAAGGGGTCTGAATACTTTCTGAATGAACTGTACATACAGTATTATTAACTGGGTGGTTTGATCCATGAATGGTGATTGGCTGAACGCTGTGCTATATCAGACCATATATTTTTTTTCTGTTCTAATTACATTGATCACCTGTTTATAATAGCAATAAGGCACCACGGGGGATTGTGGTATATGGCAATATACCATGGCTATTGACTGTATCTAGGCACTCTGCATTGCGTCATGCTTAAGAACAGCCCTGAGCCGTGGTGTATTGGCCAAATACCACACCTCGGGCCTTATTGCTTAAGTAGTTCCCTAAGGTGCAATACACATGAAGGCCAGTAGATGGGGAACTAGTCCCACTAATGACTGTGGGATCACTGGGGTGACCCTCTGTGAAATTAGGAATGACTTTCACCTGTGACAAAACATGTGAGGGTCAGACGTGGCCATTCTATGTGAATGGGCTTATGTTCTGTTGAAAACCGATCTGGGCAGTAGTCCCAAATATGTATATAGTTGTTTGTTTCATTGATATTTGTGCCTCCAAACACTGGTGCATTTTTCTCAAGATCTGGGGGAACCACAATCTGGTGTTGGATATCTTGTTTATTATGGTTTACAGTGCTTTTCACAATAAGAAACAAAGAAATTCAACATGTCTTTTATATATATTTTTTTCCTTTATGGCACATTTTCATTCATAAGTGTCTCGTTTTTGTTGTTGTTGACATATTTATTGTAGCTGACAGTGTGCTGAATCCATAGACAATAAATACTTGATGGTGCCTATTACAGGTAGGTAATAGGTAGTGAAAAAAATGCCTTAGACTTGTGGAGATGTGATCCACAATCACACAACATAAATCAAGCTCATTGGGACGTCAAGTGAATGATTTCCATACCATAAATACAGTATGGCCAGGTCTCTCTCGTCTATGTAGAGGTCATGGTCTGTGTCGGGCTCCCAGAACTTGCAGTAGATGACATAGAAATGTTCATACGAGAAGAACTCAGCTGGTTCACATCCTCCTCCTGCTGCTCTAGCAGGGACACATTATGTTGGACTAATCAATTCATCAACCAACCAGCGAGCCAACCAGCCAAACAATCAATTATCCAATCAATTAATATTGACTTATTTTGCACTTTTAACTATAAAGTGACGAGGAAAACCTCCCTTGATGGGAAGAAACCATGGGAGGAACCAGACTCCAAACAGAGGGTGGGCCCGTCCTCATCTGACAAATTATCCATCCAACCTCAGAACTTCCTTCCTACCTGGAGAAAGCTGTTTTTCCTGAGCTCCGAACAGCTGATCCTGCTTGTCCATGACCTGTTGACATTGTAGAATATCCTCTGGAAAACCTGCAAGGTACACAACACAATGATTTAACAACAGACAGCCTACGTACACAACAGACAGCTTTAATAGCCTCCATTACACTCAAAAGTCCACATCAACTCATCCACACACCCCCAAAAAAGAAAGATTATATATGACACCAATGCTTCAGAGTCACTCACACAATCCAATTAAGACAGAACACATTTTACATGATATTTAACTATACACATTAACCTCTTTAGACATACTTAGTGGTATTTTGGTGTGGTATGTATCTTGACTTTCTGTGATGATGTAGCGTGAGTGAAAGGCAGACGTCTCCTTCAGGAAGGCCAGGCCTGTGTGAGAGTTCACCACATCCTGAACAACTCACACACAGGAGGTTAACTACAATCTGTGCAGCAGCCATTTGATGAATGGAAAGAGACATCTGTTACAAAACACAAAAAATATTAATGACATTTGGAGATTGTCAAGCAAAACCTTCGATACGGTAGGGAGGGAATGTATTTTATGTTTGTTGAGATTGACAGTCTTTATTGGGGTGTTGAAAACGCAAACCATGATATTGAAGTGCCCGAAATCCGTATGCTTTGTCCGTCGTGGTCGGCAAACCCTCAATCTTCTTGCCTGTGTGGCATCGACAGTGCCACAAAAGCATGCTGAAGTGGAAAAGTTTATACCCACGTTTATAAACACAGGGTTGCTGCAGTTATTGTTATTTGCGGTCATAAACATTGTGGAGGGTCATGTGAAAATATTTTTTATGTTGACAGAACATTCAGCACTCCCTCTCCAATGTTCACCAGAGGAATCTCTTTTGTTTCAATAGAACTTTTCCCGCTGAAACTCTAACACGTTCTAAAGCGGATACTGAAACAATATTTCTAACATAGAACGTGAGGAATGGTCAGAGGCGATCTATAGAACACTAATGTCATTTAGTTTGTTATTTTGTGATGTCATTAAAAATGATATAAAGGAAATACTGTAACTTGGAAAGTATGCCCACTACACATATGAAGTGTCCATCCTATGCTTTGTGCATGAAAAATGATGTGTTTTTGTTTAGAGAGAGCCGTAATTTTAGGAGCCATAAGATAATCGTTTTACACTTTAAACTTTGAACAGTGACAAGTCACGCCCCTGAGTGAGGTCAGAGAGCGTGTCAGCTCGACTGAACCTCCCTTTTGAACAAACAAATTAACATATCAGCCCAGAGAGACATAGAGCTGCAGCTCACGTTTAAAGGGGTCTGAACTCTGAATCTCAATACGAGGTAGAGACGATAAACTCACCATTTTACTACTCTGCTCAAACCATCGTATTACGCTACTCTCATCACCCCACTGGGAACCATCAATACGGCTGGCTAGCCTATCTTCAAAGAGGCATCTTCAGGAGCGAATGGAAGGAAAATCAACTCTGTAGTTCTGTTCAGGACAACAAGACAAGTCACTGGATAGTGGACAACTACAGAGAAGAACAACAGTAGAAGACTTGTTGGAAACATTTTTGGACAATCAGAGCCTAACAAGCGTGCCTCGAAAACGCCCAACCCCCTTTCCAAGGCGGCCCGGTTCAGAGAGAGATACACGGCGAACTAGGGCATTTCACGTAAATACATTCATGATTTCTTAATCCAAGCGGGCGGCAGTTCGTGTGCAAAGTATAGGAGTACTGTAAGTGAGAGTAGATTCTAAATGTACCAACGTTAAGTGTCTCTGTCCCTCTCTCCCTCTCCATGTCTTTTGTAAGAAGCAGCCATATTGTTGTCAGTCCACTAGGGACCTGTTTTTAACGTATTAAGTGTGTACATTTATTCTGTGGTACCATTTAATTAGCTAGTAAATAAATAATTAAACCAATTTGTGAAGTACGGAATCATAAGTAAGGCTCTGTTTTTTGCAGATGCAAGGAGGTTACGACTGTTCAGAAGGATATGATACGAGGTTATGATTAATAAGTTGACTATTTATAGATGTGATAAGTAGTGCCCAAGATCCTAATGAGTTAATTGTTACATGATTAATTTAAATCGGGTAACAACTAACAGTTAGTTGACTAGATAAATAACAGTCCTCAGATTAATGTTCAAGTCAAGTCACGACACTGGACCCCCTCTCTGCTGGAGGAGTAAAGGATACTAAATGTTGATCTAAATGCGAAGGGGGCGGTGAAATCAAAACAGCTTCATTTTGGGGCGGATGGCAGTGCGCCCCCTTTGACCCTTCCCATGAGAAATTTAATTATAGAAAAACCCATAAATTACCAGGTGTGAGGAAATGGCCCAGGACAGTCACATCTACTTGGCGCCAAACCCTTCTTCATTCATCACAACAGTCAGAGCCCATTCGCTCGGCACGCAATACAAATTAAAAGGCGGATGCCAGAAGGCATCTCCTCCCGGTATGCTAACGAGTATTTTGCCGAGACCCAGACGGTTCTGCCAGAATGAATATGAATCAGCTGAATGTGGGGCACATACACTACACACCAGACAGGCTATACAAATGGCCAGCACAGTAATACTCACTCAGGGATGTGATCGGCACAATTTATTTTTTAATCAACGGGATGAAATACACAATGGAGTTGTTTCTTCTGATAAATTAAAAACCCCACTGAATGGAATGAAGTCCTCATGATATGTCATAATAACTCTATCCTGACCCAAAATACCTATTTCCCGCCTGCCCAGCCACAAACAAACCTTTCCCTCCTTTCTGCTTTTCCCAGTAATACCGCCCAGCCCCTCTCCCCAAGCTAGAATCCCCCTTTCCCCAGGTGGCTGTGTGGTGTTATTGTACCTGCGGGAATGGAATTAAGTCCTCTTGTTCCAGGTTTGGCCAAGAGGTCCAGAAACTTAGACATCATCATGAAAGGTCTGCAGAATTCTGGGAAGGAAAGAGGGATCAGAGGACATTTCAGAGCGAGTTTGAAATCATTCACCTTTGACGTGGCAGTACAGGTTAATACATTCTGAAATTAGGATTTTGAATTTATGCTGCGTCATTCTCAGTGTTACAGCAATGACGATGACATAATGGATCTTTCCAGTTTAAACCCCCTCAGAGCCACGAGGTAATGATCGAGGCCATTTGACAAATTCTCTAGAGGCTCACAAATTATTATAACGTTTACGTTTACAACAACACACAACCAAGAGCACAGTCCAGTAGAGTAGAGTAGAGTACAGTCCACGCCCTGTGGACCTTACTTTAGTGTCCAAGAGAAACACAGAAAAGGACCATTCATCCATTCATACATGCAACCATTCCCACTGTTTGTTTTTCAAACTGTTTTCCTAAATAAAAAAATTAAAAGACAAAACATTTGAGAAAGACAGCTGTGTAGTCTTTGCCTAAGCTTTGGCCATCAAATGTGGCTATTCAAAGTTGTTTTACGAGAGAATATAGGACTATGGGGCGGCTGGTTGGGTACAAGAAGCACCATTGTCTTACTTTCTCCACATGGCCACAAACTTGTGAATGGATACGAAGCCCGTCCTGTCGCCTCCAGAACTGAACAATGGAGCTTTCCAGTAGAGAGGACACTCGCACACCTGGAGAAAGAGAGATGAGAAGGGGTAAGTGTTTTAGATAAGGATCCTCTTCTGGGATGTCAGATAACTTTACTATCCTTGACAGGTCACATGTAATAGAAGTGTGTCCAACAAAATATGGTCCGGCTACACTTTTAAGTGCTCTACGTTATCCTTCAACAGGGTGAGCTAAATCCGATTTCTTTTCTCTCTCTCTTCTTTAAACGAACAGCTGTCAGTCATTGCTCTGATCCCACCTAAAGAGCTTAATGGAGTCTAGGATGATTGTTAAGCCTGGTCAAAATGTGTCACAGCATTTCCCTGGGCTGTGAGTGATATAGCAGCAAGTCGAGTTGAGCTGCCCGGGATGACTGGCTTTGTGAATGGCCCATCTCCCACTGATAATTGTCGTGTTTCCCTCAAAGACCTCCCTGACAAAACCTGGCTGACGTTTCTCTCTCAACTCAGGTTCCTCTCACGTCAGCGGTCACATACAGTGAGGGAAAAAAGTATTTGATCCCCTGCTGATTTTGTACGTTTGCCCACTGACAAAGACATTTTCAGTCTATAATTTTAATGGTAGGTTTATTTGAACAGTGAGAGACAGAATAACAACAAACAAATCCAGAAAAACGCATGTGAAAAATGTTAGAAATTGATTTGCATTTTAATGAGGGAAATAAGTATTTGACCCCCTCTCAATCAGAAAGATTTCTGGCTCCCAGGTGTCTTTTATACAGGTAACGATCTGAGATTAGGAGCACACTCTTAAAGGGAGTGCTCCTTATCTCAGCTTGTTACCTGTATAAAAGACACTTGTCCACAGAAGCAATCAATCAATCAGATTCCAAACTCTCCACCATGGCCAAGACCAAAGAGCTCTCCAAGGATGTCAGGGACAAGATTGTAGACCTACACAAGGCTGGAATTGGTTACAAGACCATCGCCAAGCAGCTTGGTGAGAAGGTGACAACAGTTGGTGCGATTATTCGCAAATGGAAGAAACACAAAAGAACTGTCAATCTCCCTCGGCCTGGGGCTCCATGCAATATCTCACCTCGTGGAGTTGCAATGATCATGAGAACGGTGAGGAATCAGCCCAGAACTACACGGGAGGATCTTGTCAATGATCTCAAGGCAGCTGGGACCATAGTCACCAAGAAAACAATTGGTAACACACTACGCCGACTGAAATCCTGCAGCGCCCGCAAGGTCCCCCTGCTCAAGAAAGCACATATACATGGCCATCTGAAGTTTGCCAATGAACATCTGAATGATTCAGAGGACAACTGGGTAAGTGTTGTGGTCAGATGAGACCAAAATGGAGCTCTTTGGCATCAACTCAACTCGCCGTGTTTGGAGGAGGAGGAATGCTGCCTATGACCCCAATAACACCATCCCCACCGTCAAACATGGAGGTGGAAACATTATGCTTTGGGGGTGTTTTTCTGCTAAGGGGACAGGACAACTTCACCGCATCACCGCAGGGACGATGGACGGGGCCATGTTCTGTCAAATCTTGGGTGAGAATCTCCCTCCCTCAGCCAGGGCATTGAAAATGGGTCGTGGATGGGTAATCCAGCATGACAATGACCCAAAACACACGGCCAAGGCAACAAAGGAGTGGCTCAAGAAGAAGCACATTAAGGTCCTGGAGTGGCCTAGCCAGTCTCCAGACCTTAATCCCATAGAAAATCTGTGGAGGGAGCTGAAGGTTTGAGTTGCCAAACGTCAGCCTCGGAACCTTAATGACTTGGAGAAGATCTGCAAAGAGGAGTGGGACAAAATCCCTCCTGAGATGTGTGCAAACCTGGTGGCCAACTACAAGAAACGTCTGACCTCTGTGATTGCCAACAAGGGTTTTGCCACTAAGTACTAAGTCATGTTTTGCAGAGGGGTGAAATACTTATTTCCCTCATTAAAATGCAAATCAATTCACAACATTTTTCACATGCTTTTTTCTGGATTTTTGTTGTTGTTATTCTGTCTCTCACTGTTCAAATAAACCTACCATTAAAATTATAGACTGATCATTTCTTTGTCAGTGGGCAAACGTACAAAATCAGCAGGGGATCAAATACTTTTTTCCCTCACTGTACCTCAAGAAAATATTTTCATGGGTTAAGAGAAAGATAAAAAAATATTTGGTAAAACCAGGGGCTAATTGCGCTAATGAAAACAATTTGCTGGGTGGCTGTGGAGCTCCGGCGCTACAAAACACCATCTCACCTTGGCAACCTGCTCCATCTCCTCTAAGGTGACCCTTCACTGGGGAATTGGGAAAATATTTTTTCGATCTTGGAAATGAGGCCGTCGATGTTAACGTTGGCTTTGGGCCGCCCCCGTGGGAAGAATAACTTTGGAAGGCTTTCACTCAGTGCCGTGGCAACGGGCTTGTCGCTTTTCACCTGGGCCTGAAGAGAGACAAACAGAAATTCATACTGTTAGCCGCTGATGCTAACACAGCACCCACTAACACTAGCGCCTTCTAAAGTAAGCAAAGCCTAACTAGGCCTTATAAATACTCATCCGCCGGCCCCGTCTCCTTCTGCCCCATTAGGTAAGAGCTATGGTTGCTCAGTAAATTACCCCGTCCATCAACCAGTTAACTGTAATGGCTTTCAAAAAAGATGTGTCAAGTTGTTGGAATATTCAAAGCACACCATTTACACTAAGAGTCATTCTGGCATGCTGGCGCAAACCACCAGGATAGACTTTTACAGACATACAGTACCAGTCAAAAGTTTGGACACTCATTCAAGGGTTTTCCTATACTTGTACTATTTTCTACATTGTAGAATAATAGTGCAGACATCAACACTATGAAATAACACATATGGAATCGTGTAGTAACCAAAAAGTGTTAAACAAATGAACATATTTTATATTTGAGATTCTTCAAAGTAGCCACCCTTTGCCTTGACAGCTTTGCACACTCTTGGCATTCTTTCAACAAGCTTCATGAGGTAGTCACCTGGAATGCATTTGTGGAATTTCTTTCCTTCTTATTGCGTTTGTGGCAATCACTTGTGTTGTGACAAGGTCTATCTTTTGTATACCACCCCTATTTGGTAAAAGACCAAGTCCATATTATGGCAAGAACAGCTCAATTAGCAAAGAGAAACGACAGTCCATCATTACTTTAAGACATGAAGGTCAGTCAATCAGGAAGATTTCAAGAACTTTGAACGTTTCTTCAAGTGCAGTCGCAAAAACCATTAAGCGCTATGATGAAACTGGCTCTCATGAGGACCGCCGCAGGAAAGGAAGACCCAGAGTTACCTCTGATGCAGAGGAGAAGTTCCTTAGAGTTACCAGCCTCAGAAATTGCAGCCCAATTAATTGCTTCACAGAGTTCAAGTAACAGAGACATCTCAACATCAACTGTTCAAAGGAGACTGCGTGAATCAGGCCTTCATGGTTGAATTGCTGAAAATAAACCACTACTAAAGGACACCAAAAAGAAGAATAGACTTTGCCTTGGGCAAGATTCACGAGCATTGGACATTAGACCGGTGGACATCTGTCCTTTGGTCTGATGAGTCCAAATTTGAGATATTTGCTTCCAACCACCGTGTCTTTGTGAGACGCAGAGTAGGTGAACGGATGATCTCCGCATGTGTGGTTCCCACCATGAAGCATGGAGGAGGTGTGATGGTGTGGGGGTGTTTTTCTGGTGACACTGTCTGTGATTTATTTAGAATTTAGGGCACACTTAACCAGCATGTCTGCCACAACATTCTGCTGCGATACGCCAACCCATCTGGTTTGCGCCTAGTAGGACTATAATTAGTTTTTCAACAGGACAATGACCCAACACACCTCAGGGCTGTGTAAGGGCTATTTGACCAAGAAGGAGAGTGATGGAGTGCTGCATCAGATGACCTTGCCTCCACAATCACCTGACCTCAACCCAAATGAAATGGTTTGGGATGAGTTGGACTGCAGTGTGAAGGAAAAGCAGCCAACAAGTGCTCAGCATGTGTGTGAATTCCTTCAAGACTGTTGGAAAAGCATTTCTCATGAAGCTGGTTGAGAGAATGTCAAGTGTGCAAAGCTGTCATCAAGGCAAAGGGTGGCTACTTTGAATACTCATTTTTGGTTACTACATGATTATATGTTTTATTTCATAGTTTTGATGTCTAGCGCCCCACTGCTCCCTAAGTAGTTAAGTGCGCCTCAGACTTTTGACGATCATTTGTCAGCCTCTGCCTGCTCTTTCAGCGGGGTGCTGGTGAAGCATGCCTCTGTTTCATGCAGTGCCCCAGAGCAGGTCCAATGTCGGGAGAAATGGTAATGCATATTAATATATTTGCCAATAAAGGTTGCTTCGCTAACACACCCACAACAGAACCACAATCATGGTCTCGAATTCCCAAGTGCAGGACTTCTGTGAGGTCTCTTATGTCTGAATTCGACCCAAAACCAATTAGGAAGTCTGCTGCAGTGTTGAGAGCGGTTGTATGAAACCAATCAGTACATCAGGCAAAGCCAATTAACCGTGCCAGCCTGCTCTTAATTTCTATTCAGTTTCCACTCACAATAAGTTTGGTGTCTGAACTGTGCGTTAGATAGTTAACTTATAGTTCTAAGATATTTAGCTGGAAAACAGTAGTGAATTTCAAGTGTAAATCTTGTGTGCTGCTCTTTACCAGTGGATGTCACATCACAAAACTTATGATTGCGCCATGTGCTCTTTGTAAACAAACATGACTGGCTCAAAATAAGACCAAAGAGCTGTCAAAGGACACCAGAAACAAAATTGTAGACCTGCACCAGGTTGGGAAGACTGAATCTGCAATAGGTAAGCAGCTTGGTTTGAAGAAATCAACTGTGGGAGCAATTATTAGGAAATGGAAGACATACAAGACCACTGATAATCTTCCTCGATCTGGGGCTCCACGCAAGATCTCACCCTGTGGGGTCAAAATGATCACAAGAATGGTGAGGAAAAATCCCAGAACCACACGGGGGGACCTAGTGAATGACCTGCAGAGAGCTGGGACCAAAGTAACAAAGTCTACCATCAGTAACACACTACGCCGCCAGGGACTCAAATNTTGACAATGATCCCAAACACACCGCCCGGGCAACGAAGGAGTGGCTTCGTAAGAAGCATTTCAAGGTCCTGGAGTGGCCTAGCCAGTCTCCAGATCTCAACCCCATAGAAAATCTTTGGAGGGAGTTGAAAGTCCGTGTTGCCCAGCGACAGCCCCAAAACATCACTGCTCTAGAGGAGATCTGCATGGAGGAATGGGCCAAAATACCAGCAACAGTGTGTGAAAACCTTGTGAAGACTTACAGAAAACGTTTGACCTCTGTCATTGCCAACAAAGGGTATATAACAAAGTATTGAGATAAACTTTTGTTATTGACCAAATACTTAATGTCCACCATAATTTGCAAATAAATAAATTAAAAATCCTACAATGTGATTTTCTGGATTTCTTTTTCTCATTTCGTCTGTCATAGTTGAAGTGTACCTATGATGAAAATTACAGGCCTCTCTCATCTTTTTAAGTTGGAGAACTTGCACAATTGGTGGCTGACTAAATACTTTTTTGCCCCACTGTAACTGGCGCGTTCTCCGTTTTTTTCTACCTGTCGCAAGGCATTCTGGTACTTGCAGTCAACAGCGTAGTCCAATACAACATAAATATGTATGAACAGTTGAAGTCGGAAGTTTACATACACCTTAGCCAACTACATTTAAACTCAGTTTTTCACAATTCCTGACATTTCATCCTAGTAAAAATTCCCTGTCTTTAGGTCAGTTAGGATCACCACTTTACTTTAAGAATGTAAAATGTCAGAATAATAGTAGAGAGAATGATTTATTTCAGCTTTTATTTATTTCATCACATTCCCAGTGGGTCAGAAGTTTACATACACTCAATTAGTATTTGGTACATTGCCTTTAAATTGTTTGACTTGGGTCAACCGTTTCGGGTAGCTTTCCACAAGCTTCCCACAATAAGTTGGGTGAATTTTTGCCCATTCCTCCTGACAGAGCTGGTGTAACTGAGTCAGGTTTGTAGGCCTCCTTGCTCGCACACACTTTTTCAGTTCTGCCCTCAAATTTTCTATGGGATTGAGGTCAGGGCTTTGTTATGGCCACTCCAGTACCTTGACTTTGTTGTCCGTAAGCCATTTTGCCACAACTTTGGAAGTATGCTTGTGGTCATTGTCTATTTGGAAGACAGATTTGCGACCAAGCTTTAACTTCCTGACTGAGGTCTTCAATATATCCACATAATTTTCTTTCCTCATGATGCCATCTATTTTGTGAAGTGCACCAGTCCCTCCTGCAGCAAAGCACACCCACAACATGATGCTGCCACCCCCGTGTTTCACGGTTGGGATGGTGCTCTTCGGCTTGCTAGCCTCCCCCCTTTTCCTCCAAACACAACGATGGTCAATATGGCCAAACAGTTCTATTTTTGCTTTATCAGACCAGAGGACATGTCTCCAAAAAGTACGATCTTTGTCCCCATATGCAGTTGCAAACCATTGTTTGGCTTTTTTATGGCGGTTTTAGAGCAGTGGCTTCTTCCTTGCTGAGCGGCCTTTCAGGTTATGTCGATATAGGGCTTGTTTTACTGTGGATATAGATACTTTTGTACCTGATTCCTCCAGCATCTTCACAAGGTCCTTTGCTGTTGTTCTGGGGTAGATTTGAACTTTTAGCACCACAAAACATTCATCTACAGGAGACAGAACACGTCTCCTTCCTGAGCGGTATGACAGCTGCGTGGTCCCATGGTGTTTATACTTGCGTACTATTGTTTGTACAGATGAACGTGGTACCTTCAGTCATTTAGAAATTTCTCCCAAGAATGAACCAGACTTGTGGAGGTCTACAATTTTTTTTCTGAAGTCTTGGCTGATTTCTTTAGATTTTCCCATGATGTCAAGCAAAGAGGCACTGAGTTTGAAGGTAGGCCTACATTCACAGGTAAACCTCCAATTGACTCAAATTATGTCAATTAGCCTATCAGAAGCTTCTAGCGCCGTGACATCATTTTCTGGAATTTTCCAAGCTGTTTAAAGGCACAGTCAACTTAGTGTATGTAAACTTCTGACCCACTGGAATTGTGATACAGTGAATTATAAGTGAAATAATCTGTCTGTAAACAATTGCTGGAAAAATGACTTGAGTCATGCACAAAGTAGATGTCCTAACCGACTTGCCAAAACTATAGTTTGTTAACAAGAAATGTGTGGAGTGGTTGAAAAACAAGTTTTAATGACTCCAACCTAAGTGTATGTAAACTTCTGACTTCAACTGTATGTAAATAACTGTAAAGAAAATATATTTAGATACAGCTCAATTAATTAACTGTAAACATTAATGTACTTCACAATCAAGGGGCAGGAGAAAGCTCCAAAAGCTTTCGAAGTGTCACCGCGCAAACAGGTTTGAGAACAACTCAAGTGATTGTAGCAAACGAATAGGGATGTCCGAATGTAGCCCAGCCAACCCATTTAACACTGATCATGTCAAATCATTGAGAACAGACCACAGGTCATGCCTAGTAGTCTATAGCCCGTGTCTGCGGATCCAGTAGTGGTAAAGAAACACATGCGCAGAACATGATCCACACATGCACAGAGGTTTCGGGACCTTTAGTCCGGGGAAAAAAAGACAAGGCAAAAGTTGTATCCGCAGTCTATTGTCCCTTCTACGAACCTCAACCTCCTCAGCAGAAACGGATTCAAGCAGATCCAAAGAATGATCAATCACCACATATTCTGACAAATTATACCATCTGTGCAGTGCAGTTCTTCTACACTGAATTACAGAGGACAAATCTGGCCTGCACACCAAGGCTCAGTTCTGAGTAGTTAATATAAGCACAAGGGAAACTAAGGCTATCTATATCGGTGTCAAAGTTGGACCAGCTGTTCTGAGCAGCATCAGTATGACTTTAATTGAATTTAACTAATCCTTTGAAGAACGCATTAGTATTCTAGAATTCCTGTGGCTTTCTTCAAGTAGAGAATTACTTTATGCCCAATAGCAATCCATTTATTACGAAGTGACATATTGTGGGCACATGCCTCAAACACCACGCCACAAAATACATACTGTACAGTTGATCCATGGAGGGAATGGGGCTGAGGATCAGTGAAGAGCGAGGAGAAAAGAGAATACATTTGGAAATCAAGCAAACACAGAGCGGGAAAAGGAGAGCATACGACAAGAGATTCATTACCAACATCTCTCTCTTTGTCTGACTGAAATCCACAAAATACGGAGGAGGCTGAATGATTGTGTTATTCCTCTATTTTCTCCCAATCGTTGTTGTGGCCAGAGAATAGGCTATTTAAACTGTCCCTTGTCGAACACTAAAGAAAAGATTGTTGAATACTAAGAAAATAAAGTTTTTTATTTTGACCTCGCCCACTCTCTAGCTTTGAAAACCATGCCATGTGAGTGATTAACTGAGAGTATATGACACACAGGGACTTGTGCATTTCTTTTTGTGGCACTGTCCATAACCCAATAAAGTACTTCTTCACAAGCCATCTTAAGCTCATGTGGAAAATGTGACATGCTGCTGATGGGTTGTTCTATATTAATTAAATGGTCTTTCTGACTGCAGCACCCCTTTTGATTTGAATGAAACTGTCCATAATTGTTGCCCATGATAGAAGTGGTCAGAAAATGACTTTTTTTACCTGAATGCAAAAACCTTCAGGAGATTAGAGGTGCTCAATGCTTACCCATTTTGCATACCCCACCACGAGACATCCTTATCCATATCACATAGAAATATAAATGGTTGAGTTTGATATCATTTGAAAGCTTTTGGATTGTCAAACAATTTAGCAATTTCTTGGGGGATTGTCATTTTTATTACCTTTAGCCAGTCACTAAACCGCAAATCTGAGTCGCATCCCTAGTCCTCTGTGTCCGAGTCGAGTCGATGTCACCAACGGTCGAGTCCAAGTGCTCAAATCAAATTGCATTCGTCACATGTGCCGAATACAACAGGTGTAGACCTTACAGTGAAATGCTTACTTACAAGCCCTTATCCAACAATGCTTGAAGTACATTTTTTAAATTGTTATATAAAATCAGCAAAAAAAGAAACGTCCTCTCACTGTCAACTGCGTTTATTTTCAGTAAACTTAACATGTGTAAATATTTGTATGAACATAACAAGATTCAACAACTGAGACAAACTGAACGAGTTTCACAGACATGTGGCTAACATAAATATGAATAAGGTGTCCCTGAACAAAGGGGGGGGGGTCCAAATCAAAAGTAAGTCAGTATCTGGTGTAGCCACCAGCTGCATTAAGTACTGCAGTGCATCTCCTCCTCATGGACTGCACCAGATTTGCCACTTCTTGCTGTGAGATGTTACCCCACTCTTCCACCAAGGCACCTGCAAGTTCCCGGACATTTCTGGGGGGAATGGCCCTAGCCCTCACACTCTGAGACCTGTTGGATCGATGGAATAGAGATCCGGGCTCTTCGCTGGCCATGGCAGAACACTGACATTCCTGTCTTGCAGGAAATCACTGAGAGCGAGAAGTATGGCTGGTGGCGTTGTCATGCTGGAGGTTCTTGTCAGGATGAGCCTGCAGGAAGGGTACCACATGAGGGAGGAGGATGTCTTCCCTGTAACGCACAGCGTTGAGATTGCCTGCAAATGACAACAAGCTCAGTCCGATGATGCTGTGACACACCGCCCCAGACCATGACGGACCCTCCACCTCCAAATCGATCCCGCTCCAGAGTACAGGCCTCGGTGTAACGATCATTCCTTTGACGATAAACGCGAATCCGTCCATCACCCCTGGTGAGACAAAACAATGACTCGTCAGTGAAGAGCACTTTTTGCCAGTCTTGTCTGGTCCAGCGACGGTGGGTTTGTGCCCATAAGCGACGTTGTTGCCGGTGATGTCTGGTGAGGACCTGCCTTACAATAGGCCTACAAGCCCTCAGTCCAGCCTCTCTCAGCCTACAGTCTGAGCACTGATGGAGGGATTGTGCGTTCCTGGTGTAACTCAGGCAGTTGTTGTTGCCATCCTGTACCTGTCCCGCAGGTGTGATGTTCGGATGTACCGATCCTGTGCAGGTGTTGTTACACGTGGTCCATCCTGTCTCCCTGTAGCGCTGTCTTAGGCGTCTCACAGTACGGACATTGCAATTTATTGCCCTGGCCACATCTGCAGTCCTCATGCCTCCTTGCAGCAGGCCTAAGGCACATTCACGCAGATGAGCAGGGACCATGGGCATCTTTCTTTTGGGCTTTTTCAGAGTTAGTAGAAAGGCCTCTTTAGTGTCCTAAGTTTTCATAACTGTGACCTTAATTGCCTACCGTCTGTAAGCTGTAGTGTCTTAACGACCGTTCCAGAGGTGCATGTTCCTTCATTGTTTATGGTTCATTGAAGCATGGGAAACAGTGTTTAAACCTTTTATAATGAAGATCTGTGAAGTTATTTCAATTTTTACAAATTATCTTTGAAAGACAGGGTCCTGAAATAGGGACGTTTCTTTTTTTTGCTGATTTTAAAAATGTTTTAAAAGGTGTTAAGTAAAAAATAGAAAATAAAAGTAACAAATAATTAAACAGCAGCAGTAAAATAACAATAGCCAGGCTACACACAGTGGTACCGGTACAGAGTCAGTGTGCGGGGCACCGGTTAGTCGAGGTAATTGAGGTAATATCAGGGCTCTACAGCGCGAGTATTTCACTTGCATTTGCCCCTAAAAATAGATGTGCGACCGTAAAAATTATTTACGAGCAGTGTGAGAGTAAAGATTACAACCTTTTTCCCCCGCTGATAATTGTTTAAAAACTACAAGTCCCACATTCCACAAGCGGCATGTGCCAACCACAATAGTTTTCTGTGATGACGCAGTCCAGTCAGAGTGAGAGAAAGGTGAACAACACTGGAAAAAAGTATCAGTATAGGCTATAAGTTAACGTGCAGACATCGCCAAAAATGAAGCCCGTTCAATTTTATTTTAAGCGAAAAAGAGACGAGGAGAAAGAGGAATCCGGCGAGGGGGATTCGCAAGGTTCAACTAATGAAGCCTCTTCACAATGTTTACCTAAGGCGGCTAACGTTAGCAAAGCTACCGTGACCCGCGCTGTCACTTCAACGTCTACTGTAGCTGGCTGAGGGAGAACATATAGATTCAATGCCAATTGGCTCAAAATGTTCCCATGGATAGAGTTCGAAAACAACGTCATGTTTTGCAAATATGGTAGAGGGCAGAAACAGGCGGGAAACTTGTCCTTCGTGTCAGGAAACCTGCATCTGAAAAGAGATAGCGTAGCGAAACTTAACATCTCGCGGCAGCATATCCAGTGTAGAGATCTGTACCTGTTGAGACAGGAGAAACCATCAGGCATGGTGTCAAGCAGCCTTGAGGAGGCAAGTGCTGCTGTCTGAGGAGGAGAAGAGGAGGCAGCTGAAAATAAAGATAAACGTTGCATACTCCATTGCGAAAGAATAAGAACCTTGCGTCAAATGTGGGTAGCTTTGACATTAATCCCACATACGACAATGATGTAAGATGTGCGGAGATGATCGGTCAAATTGCTGACAAAATGAGAGAGCCTGTCAGTGAAGCTAAAAGCCGCGAAGTATCTTGCCGTTCTAATAGATGGAGACACTGATATATCCAACACCAAATGCGAGATTGTCTACGTGCGCTTGTTGGAGGATGGGAAGCCAGTCAGTTGGACAACAGACCCTTGAGCACTCCCATGCCATTGGTAAGTTGTTTTTCTTTATATGCTTTATTCTTGTGTAAAGTTTAATCATTATTTGTAATGGAGATATAATTTAGTTTGTCAGAAATACTTTTGTATAATTGTGTTGTCATTCGAGGTGTTTTGGATGCCACCAAGGCCGCATTTCGTGCTGTTTGCCCAGAGGAGGATGGAGGGTCATGGATGAAGAAGTGCATCTCCTTCGGGGCAGATGGTGCCTTCCATGAACATGGGCCACGGTGGGGGAGTGATTTCCCACCTGCAGGGTGACATAAAATCCCAATCCACTGTATGCCACAGAGAATTTATCAAACCTATGATTTAGTTTGATTTGCTAGCAGAGAATGCAAACAATACTGTGTGTGTGTGTGTATGTGCGCGCGCTAAGTGCTGGAATGGTAAATACCACAGAATTATTGTTTTCTGTTGGTACAAGAGACAGGGGGCGGAAGGAGATGGTGAATTGTTTGGAAGATTCTGTTCTGAGTTTCACAGGCTGGCAATACTGACCATTAAGAAGAAAGAGCCAAAGGTGTCTGTCGTGTACAATTTTCTGAATCTGACATGGAAGACATCACTTAAGTGGAAAATCCAAACAAGAGTTTAATGTTCTCGGGCAAGAGCTCGGTGTGGATATTTGCACACCGTCTAGCGTCAAGGGAACTCGCTGGATCCCCCATGTCCACAGAGCCCTCAAAGTGTTCCTGCGCCATGGACAAGACAAGGACTTTGCCACTGACGAAGGCCAGTACTCCGTTGTTCTGCAGCACATGGAGCACCTGGCCGTAGCATCAACAACAGCGGAAGTTCAATGGCTTGCAAAGGTCAGTTTCACAGGAAATGTAATACCACACTTGTTTTAAAAAATAGGTTCAAGATTCAAATTAACTTTCAGAATCAAGTAATTGAAGTGACAGTTTATTTACTCACTACTTAACAGAAATGGAGAATGCACTCGTATTCTGCCATTTTCTCTCAGACATGTTTGAGGAGCTATCCTCACTTAGCCTCACCCTGCAAAGGAATGACCTGATCCTCTTCCAAACCACGTCAGAGTTGAGGAAGACAGTGACCAGACTGGAAGCAATAAAGCTTAGGGCAAAGGCAGGAGGCATGCTGGAGAAGATCTAGACCATGCTAGCTCAGCAGCAGTGTGATGAGGAGATTCCAAGTGTGTTAGGATGAGAGCTTGTTAGAATGTAAGAGAAATCAATGATTAAGACAGATTCTCAGTGTGAGAATCAATGTATTCGTTGCCCAATAGAACAATTTGAGGATAGAGGGAAATGCATTGAAGAAGTCTTAACATTTTTTTATGAGAGACAGACAAATGGCCAGACATTTCATTGTGTGTTGGTGTGTGTGTCTCTGTGTGTGAGTGTTATTTCTGTTAAAGGGAATATCACTGAAGGGGAATCTGAAAGGCTTCATGGACCTCACCAATCCCCAGCTGAAGCAGCACATCGGCGTGGATGATCTCAAAGCCAGGTTTGGTGGTTTGCTGAAGGATGAGGGTGTCCAGACTCCCAGTTGAGTTTCAGAGTGCTAAACTCGGGGTGCAACATGGCTGCAATCCAGGATGAGTGGCAGGGGCAAAAAATCCTGGTCAGCCACAATTTCAAGGACAAGTCCTACAGTGGCCTGTGGGAGACCATGTTGACAAAGGACCCCTACAGGCACGATTAAAAGGTAGGCTAACAGTCCTGAGTGGTTATGTATGGTGTCCTTCTATGGTTGGTTTTGATAAGTTAATGGTAAGAGTTTAAATGAAATTGAAAGATATCTTTCCCTAGAACATACTGGAGTTGGTGCAGTTTATGCTGGTACTGCCCATTTCAGCCGCCCAGTGTGAGCGAGGCTTCTCTGCGCAGAAACGGATTAAGAATTCGACAAGAAGCTGCCTTGGGGTCTCCACCACCGAAGACCTGATGAGGATCAGCCTGGATGGACCTTCTGTCGCGGAGTTCGATCCCACTCCTGCCGTGGACCGCTGGCTGACCTCTAAGCGTGCCAGACGGCCTACATACAAAAGCAGCTGGAAAACTGATATCCTTTGCGTAGACATGGGTCAATGTGTGATTTTGGTGGTATGTGCTGTTGCACAGATGTGTGTCCCTTACTACACGCACACACACGCAGTATAAACATGTATGTAATAAATTGTTTGTTAATAAACTCTGTGTTACTTGAACATTTTTCACTGTGCTCCTACATTTCTTTACGTGCTCCTAAATTTCTTTGCGTGCTCCTACATTTTTTTATTTAGGAGCACATGTACTCCTTGGGAAAAAAGTTAGCGTAGAGCCCTGAATATATACATGTAGGCAGAGTTAGAGTAACTATGCATAGATAATAAACAGAGTAGCAGCAGTGTAAAAGAGGGGTCTGGGTAGCCATTTGATTAACTGTTCAGGAGCCTTACGGCTTGGGGGTAGAAGCTATTAAGAAGCCTTTTGGACCTAGACTTGGTGCTCTGGTACCGCTTGCCGTGCAGTAGCAGAGAGAACAGTCTATAACTAGGGTGGCTGGAGTCTTTGACAATTTTTAGTGCCTTCCTCTGACACCGCCTGGTATAGAGGTCCTGGGTGGCAGGGAGCTTGGCCCCAGTGATGTACTGGGCCTTACACACTACCCTCTGTAGGCCAAGCAGTTGCCATACAAGGCAGTAATGCAACAAGTCAGGATTATCTCGATGGTGTAGCTGTAGAAGTTTGAGGATCTGAGGACCCATGCCAAATCTTTTCAGTTTCCTGAGGGGGAATAGGCTTTGTCGTGCCCTCTTCACGACTGTCTTAGTGTGTTTGGACCATGACAGTTTGTTGGTGATGTGCACCTGTACATAGCCCATCTGTAAATAGCCCATCCAACTACCTCATCCCCATACTATATTTATTTATTTATCTTGCTCTTTTGCACCCCACTATCTCTACTTGCACCTTCATCTTCTGCACATCTACCATACCAGTGTTTAAATGCTATATTGTAATTACTTACTTATCTTACCTCATTTGCACACACTGTATATACACTTTTTTTCTACTGTATTATTGACTGTATGTTTATTTTATTCCATGTGTAACTCTGTGTTGTTGTATGTGTCGAACTGCTTTGCTTTACCTTGGCCAGGTCGCAGTTGTAAATGAGAACTTGTTCTCAACTAGCCTACCTGGTTAAATAAAGGTGAAATACATTTTTTTAAATAAATGTGGACACCAAGGAACCAGAAGCTCTCAACCTGCTCCACTGCAGCCCCATCGATGTCAATGGGGGCATGTTCGGCTCTCCTTTTCCTATAGTTCATGATCAGATCCTTTGTCTTGCTCACATTTAAAGACAGGTTGTTGTCCTGGCACCACACTGCCAGGTCTCTATATGCTGTCTCATTATTGTCGGTGATCAGGCCTACCACTATTGTGTCGTCAGCAAACGTAATGATGGTGTTGGAGTCGTGTTTGGCCACGCAGTCATGGGTGAACAGGGAGTACAGGAGGGGACTAAGCACGGACCCAAGGGATCAACATGGCAGATGTTGTTGCCTACCCTTACCACCTGGGGGCGGCCCGTCAGGAAGTCCAGGATCCAGTTGCAGAGGGAGGTGTTTAGTCCCAGGGTCCTTAGCTTAGTGATGAGCTTTGTGGCCACTACAGTGTTGAAGGCTGAGCTTTAGTCAATGAACAGCATTCTCACATAGGTGTTCCTTTTGTCCAGGTGGGAAAGGGCAGTGTGGAGTGCAATAGAGATTGCATCATCTGAGGATCTGTTTGGGCAGTATGCAAATTGGAGTGGGTCTAGGGTTTCTGGGATAATGGTGTTGATGTGAGCCATTACCAACCTTACAAAGCACATCATGGCTACAGGATGTGAGTGCTACGGCATGCAAGCCGAAGAACACCATCCCAATGTTGTGGGGGTGCTTTGCTGCAAGACGGACTGGTGCACTTCACAAAATATATGGCATCATGAGGAAAGAAAATGATGTGGATATATTGAAGCAACATCTCAAGACATCAGTCAGGAAGTTAAAGCTTGGTCGCAAATGGGTCTTCCAAATGGACAATGACCCCAAGCATACTTCCAAAGTTGTGGCAAAATGGCTTAAGGACAACAAAGTCAAGGTATTGGAGTGACCATCACAAAGCCCTGACCTCAATCTTATATAAAATATGTGGACAGAACTGAAAAAGTGTGTGCGAGCAAGACGGCCTACAAACCTGACTGAGTTACACCTGCTTTGTCAGGAGGAATGGGCCAAAATTAACCCAACTAATTGTGGGAAGCTTGGGGAAGACTACCCGAAACGTTTGACCCAAGTCAAACAATTTAAAGGCAATGCTACCAAATACTAATTGAGTGTATGTAAACTTCTGACCCAATGGGAATGTGATGAAAGAAATAAAAGCTGAAATAAATCACTCTCTACTATTATTCTGACATTTCACATTCTTAAAATAAAGTGGTGATCCTAACTGATTTTTACTAGGATTAAATGTCAGAATTGTGAAAAACTGAGTTTAAATATATTTGGCTAAGGTGTATGTAAACTTCCAATTTCAACTGTATATATACACACACACACACACATATACAAATATATATATATATATATATATATATACAAATATATATGTAAATATATATATATACATATACAAATATATACATATACAAATATATATGTAAATATATATAAATATATATATACACATATATATACAAATATATAAATATTCTATATATATATATATATATACACATATATATACAAATTTATAAATATTCTCTCTCTATATATATATATATATATATACAGTTGAAGTCGAAAGTTTACATAGACTTAGGTTGGAGTCAATTAAACTAGTTTTTCAACCACTCCACAAATTTCTTGTTAACAAGCTATAGTTTTGGCAAGTTGGTTAGGACATCTAAGTAATTTTTCCAGCAATTGTTTACAGACAGATTATTTCACTTATAATTTACTGTATCACAATTCCAGTCGGTTTATATATATATATATATATATCACATTTTAAGCCTATTAATTGGACATAACATGAAAAACATGCCTGGAGCCAGGAATAGCAAGGTTACCCTTTCTGCCTCCATTCCGCTCTGACAGCACTACACTATGTGGAACTAGTAACAGATTGTGTTGACAATCACCCCGAGACACCTCTTTGCCTGGCAAATAACTATTATGCTGATTTAAGGGCCGGCTTGTAGCCTACCATTCACACACAGTGTCTATCACATCTACAGTGGAACATCACCAGATCATACACAGACGTAGGCATTTACACACGTTCGTCAGTCTTTCATGACTCATGGCTACAGGTGACCCCAACAGTGTAAAACGCATCACAGTGTCTTGCGCAAAACCCTATCTGACCCTGCTAGTCATATGCTTCCACTTGTCCAATAATAGCAAGGCCATAATGTCTTGATAAACTTACTCAGTCTCATACATCATAACATGGAATCTACCAGGGCTCTGGAGGTGATTAAGAGTACGAGGGCTAACGGAGGTAAGCAGTATGGTAATTGCTCAAACTTGCTTTTGTCCACCAGTGCGTTTTGAAGCCTTTTTTTGCTTACACTTATCTCTCGTGCAATGTTATCAGACAGCGATATATCTATATATATACAGTGAGGGAAAAAAGTATTTGATCCCCTGCTGATTCTGTACGTTTTCCCACTGACAAAGAAATTATCAGTCTATAATTTTAATGGTAGGTTTATTTGAACATTGAGAGACAGAATAACAACACACAAATCCAGAAAAACCCATGAGAATAATGTTATAAATTGATTTGCATTTTAATGAGGGAAATAAGTATTTGACCCCTCTGCAAAACATGACTTAGTACTTGGTGGCAAAACCCTTGTTGGCATTCACAGAGGTCAGATGTTTCTTGTAGTTGGCCAACAGGTTTGCACACATCTCAGGAGGGATTTTGTCCCACTCCTCTTTGCAGATCTTCTCCAAGTCATTAAGGTTTTGAGGCTTACGTTTGGCAACTCGAACCTTCAGCTCCCTCCACAGATTTTCTATGGGATTAAGGTCTGGAGACTGGCTAGGCCACTCCAGGACCTTAATGTGCTTCTTCTTGAGCCACTCCTTTGTTGCCTTGGCTGTGTGTTTTGGGTCATTGTCATGCTGGAATACCCATCCACGACCCATTTTCAATGCCCTGGCTGAGGGAAGGAGGTTCTCACCCAGGATTTGACAGAACATGGCCCCGTCCATCGTCCCTTTGATGAGGTGAAGTTGTCCTGTCCCCTTAGCAGAAAAACACCCCCAAAGCATAATGTTTCCACCTCCATGTTTGACGGTGGGGATNATTGTTTTCTTGGTGACTATGGTCCCAGCTGCCTTGAGATCATTGACAAGATCCTCCCGTGTAGTTCTGGGCTGATTCCTCACCGTTCTCATGATCATTGCAACTCCACGAGGTGAGATCTTGCATGGAGCCCCAGGCCGAGGGAGATTGACAGTTATTTTGTGTTTCTTCTGTTTGCGAATAATCGCACCAACTGTTGTCACCTTCTCACCAAGCTGCTTGGCGATGGTCTTGTAGCCCATTCCAGCCTTGTGTAGGTCTACAATCTTGTCCCTGACATCCTTGGAGAGCTCTTTGGTCTTGGCCATGGTGGAGAGTTTGGAATCTGATTGATTGATTGCTTCTGTGGACAGGTGTCTTTTATACAGGTAACAAGCTGAGATTAGGAGCACTCCCTTTAAGAGTGTGCTCCTAATCTCAGCTCGTTACCTGTATAAAAGACACCTGGGAGCCAGAAATCTTTCTGATTGAGAGGGGGTCAAATACTTATTTCCCTCATTAAAATGCAAATCAATTTATAACATTTTTCACATGCGTTTTTCTGGATTTTTTTGTTGTTATTCTGTCTCTCGCTGTTCAAATAAACCTACCATTAAAATTATAGACTGATCATTTCTTTGTCAGTGGGCAAACGTACAAAATCAGCAGGGGATCAAATACTTTTTTCCCTCACTGTATCTATATCTTGTGACCACACAAGCTCAAGTTGTGACTGCTACTAGCTAACGTTTACTTAGCTAGCTAGCTACGCTAACTGATGAAAGGCATACAAAACACCACTAAGTGTGATTAGGGCATTGGAAGGAAATGTAAGTAGCTAACATATTCAAGTTGCTCGTTCATGCACATTTATAACAGTTAAAGATTACCTGTATGTCATTAAAGTCAGGTGACAAATTGTAGAGAAGCATTCATTTCACCGGGGTTCACTTTGAATTTCTTCTTGTTCTGTGGGGTTTATCGGCTGTTGGCATCCAACGTGCATTACCGCCAACTACTGTGCTGGAGTGTGGGCCAGAGACAGGGAGAAACTAAATCCTACCTGCCATCCCTGTCTTAAAAAAGATAACATATTTTGACGTTCTACTCAATATACTCCCTAAACTAATTTCCTGTATCCCCTTCTCCCTCATACTATATCTCAGCCTCTCTCTTTCCCACTGGAACTGCCCATACTGTAGCAATACATGCTCCACGGTCTTTGTTTCCTGGCGTAATCTCACTTTCCTGTTGGATGCTGTCCTATCCCATTTAAGGTCTTATTCAACTGGCTCTGTTCCACCCTTAATCTTGTAAAAAATAGCCTCCTCTCTTCTGTCCCTCCTGCCATCCTCCTTTCTCTGACTTTCCTCTGTACTTGAAATAAATGCCTGCCCTTAGTATCTCTATTCCACTGCTCCTGCTATCATCACCATCACTGTCTATATCAGGCTTTTTGCCTCTGCCTTGCTCATTGAACTTACAACATCAACATCCCCACTACTTAGTGTTTGTTTAGCCAGTACATCAACTGCCTTGTTCCCCTCCAGCCTCACATGGGCTGGGACCCAAGTAAATCTTATCTGTATACCCATGTGTTTAATCCTGCCATGGGTTTGTAGCACCTCATGAAGCAGGTCTTGTCTGCTATGTGAGCTAAAGGACTGGAGACTCATTAACACTGCACATGAATCAGAGCAAATAACTACTCTCTCTGACTTGACTTCCTCCACCCTCTGCAAGGCCAACAGTATGGCCATAAGCTTCGCCGTATATACTGTACAGCCAGATGATCTGTAATACGTTTCCTGACTTCCACCCCACATTCCTGCAATACAAATTATGCCCCAGTACGTCCTGTCCTTGGATCTTTTGAACCATATGTGTAAATGGCCACAAAATCCTGATACACAGTGTCCAGACGTCTCTTAAACACATTAGATGGATCAACACCCTCCGTAATCTTTCTGTAGTCTCTCCAACACTTCTAGATCAACTACTGGAGGCGGGAAAGCCATGGCGGATTTACAGTAATAGCTACCGTTCTACTAAATTCCCTTCCATACAGTCCCAGCTCCTTCACCTGGGTATTACCTACCCACCCAAAGCTCGTGTTCTGTCTTCGCTCATGTTCCCAGCATGCCTGTAAAATCCCTTTTGCAGGATGACACCCCATGTCCCTGTAAATTGACCAAATAATTTATTGACAGCTGCTGTCTCCTAATCTGCAATGGCACATCCCCCATCTCCACCTGTAGTGCAGCCCCTGAGGATGTCCAAAATGCGCCACTATATATTCGGAGTCCTTGCCCCTGTATGACATCTAGCCTTTCCAATGATGTCCATGCTGCCAAACCATACGCTATGCTGCCATAGTCCATTACAAATCAGATCAATACAACATACATGGTCCTCAATGAGAGGCACCCAGCCCCCACTCCTTCCCCGTCAGACAGCGCATCACATTTAGCACCTTCTTACACTCCCAACACTCTCTCAATGTGTTCTGCCCACATCAGTCTAGTGTCAAAGTATACCCCAAGGAACCTGAAGGCCCCCACCCTCTCCACGTTTTTCCCATATAACCTCAAGCATACCTCATCTCCCACCTTCCTCCTGGTAAAGAACACTGTTTGTGTTTTAAATACAGAGAACCTGAATCCCCACATTAACGCCCACCGCTCTACCTCATCAATTGCTTCCTGTACCTTCCTGACTATGTATGGCACATTTCTTCCCCTCTTCCATAAGGCCCCATCATCTGCTTGTTCTTCTTATATAATATAATGGCGGTCCGCAAACCAACGTTAAAGGTGCACTCCTACTGTGCTGGAGTGTGTGGTCAATCACGGTTTACAACATTTCTAAATCCTCTTATCTAACTCACTACTTCTGAGAAAATATAAAGAGCCCTACTAACTTGTAATATACCCTCCCCCATCCCCCAAATCCCTTCCAAACCCCACCCCCCTCAACCCCATCCAACCTCCATGACCATACACTTCAATCTTTCCCTCTCTTCAACATACTTACAACAATATAACAATACATGCTCCACCATTTCATCGACCATACACTCCAGACACAAACCCTTCACATGCTTGCCAACCAGATGTAATGACAAGTTCAATGTACAATGTCCTAAGCGCAATCGAGCAAACACCACCTCTTCCTTCCTAATCTGACCTTTGAATCTTGGTCCACCGACCTTTCTTTGGAGGGCATATAAATGCCGGCCCTTGTGAACGCATCTCATGTATGGTAAAAACAGCATCCAAAGAAGAGTCAACATTATCCCTTTTCTTATTAACATGAGCATTTAAAATGTCACACTTGCTTTGCTTATGTACTTCATCCAAAGTAACTTCACTATGTACCCTAGCAAATGTCTTCAAGGGCTGATTTCAAGGTTTTACTGCTAACCTACAAAGCATTACATGGGCTTGCTCCTACCTATCTTTCTGATTTGGTCCTGCCGTACATACCTACACATACGCTACGGTCACAAGACGCAGGCCTCCTTACTGTCCCTAGAATTTCTAAGCAAACAGCTGAAGGCAGGGCTTTCTCCTAAAGAGCTCCATTTTTATGGAATGGTCTGCCTATCCATGTGAGAGACGCAGACTCGATCTCAACCTTTAAGTCTTTATTGATGACTCATCTCTTCAGTAGGTCCTATGATTGAGTGTAGTCTGACCC
>QNTS01001976.1:42166-74953 GCA_003317085.1 Hucho hucho
TCTCATGTATGGTAAAAACAGCATCCAAAGAAGAGTCAACATTATCCCTTTTCTTATTAACATGAGCATTTAAAATGTCACACTTGCTTTGCTTATGTACTTCATCCAAAGTAACTTCACTATGTACCCTAGCAAATGTCTTCAAGGGCTGATTTCAAGGTTTTACTGCTAACCTACAAAGCATTACATGGGCTTGCTCCTACCTATCTTTCTGATTTGGTCCTGCCGTACATACCTACACATACGCTACGGTCACAAGACGCAGGCCTCCTTACTGTCCCTAGAATTTCTAAGCAAACAGCTGAAGGCAGGGCTTTCTCCTAAAGAGCTCCATTTTTATGGAATGGTCTGCCTATCCATGTGAGAGACGCAGACTCGATCTCAACCTTTAAGTCTTTATTGATGACTCATCTCTTCAGTAGGTCCTATGATTGAGTGTAGTCTGACCCAGGAGTGTGAAGGTGAACGTAAAGTCACTGGAGCAACGAACCGCCCTTGCTGTCTCTGCCTGGCCGGTTCCTCTAACCCTATTACAGGGGCTGAGTCACTGGCTTACTGGTGCTCTTCCATGCTGTACCTGGGGGGGTTGAGTTACTGATGTGATCTTCCTGTCCGGGTTGGCGCCCCCCCCCTGGGTTGTGCCGTGGCGGAGAGAGATCTTTGTGGGTTATACTCTGCCTTGTCTCAGGATGGTAAGTTGGTGGTTGAAGGTATCCCTCTAGTGGTCTGGGGGCTGTGCTTCGGCAGAGTGGCTGGGGTTATATCCTGCCTGTTTGGCCCTGTCCGGGGGTATTGTCGGACGGGGCCACAGTGTCTCCCGACCCCTCTTGTCTCAGCCTCCAGTATTTATGCTGCAGTAGTTTATGTGTCGGGGGGCTAGGGTCAGTCTGTTATATCTGGAATATTTCTCCTCTCTTATCCGGTGTCCTGTGTGAATTTAAGTATGCTCTAATTCTCTCTCTCTTTTTCTCTCTTTCTTTCTTTCTCTCTCTCGGAGGACCTGAGCCTTAGGACCATTCCTCAGGACTACCTGGCCTGATGACTCCTTGCTGGCCAGTCCACCTGGCTGTGCTGCTGCTCCAGTTTCACCTGTTCTGCCTGCAGCTATGGAACCCTGACCTGTTCACCAGACGTTCTACCTGTCAAGGACCTGCTGTTTTCAACTCTCTAGAGACAGCAGGAGAGGTAGAGATACTCTGAATGATCAGCTATGAAAAGCATTTACTCCTGAGGTGCTGACCTGTTGCACCCTCGACAACCACTGTGATTATTATTATCTGACCCTGCTGGTCATCTATGAGCATTTAAAATCTTGGCCATGTTCTGTTATAATCTCCACCCGGCACAGCCAGAAGAGGACTGGCCACCCCTCATAGCCTGGTTCCTCTCTAGGTTTCTTCCTAGGTTCTAGCCTTTCTAGGGAGTTTTCCTAGCCACCGTGCTTCTACACCTGCATTGCTTGCTGTTTGGGGTTTTAGGCTGGGTTTCTGTACAGCACTCTATGACATCAGCTGATGTAAGAAGGGCTTTATAAATACATTTGATTTGATTTGATTCCCCAACAAGTCAGCTTTTTACTTTATCGTTATGGCCATTTTTTAACCCACAACCAAAACTTGAATTTGAGTGGTCTTTCTTCTTCCAGCCATCTTCTTCAAAATGGACCATACATCCCCTAGCTCAGTACCCCTGCCTATTGTAGAGCAGAACTGTCTCCATGCATTTCTCTTGACAGACTTCATGACCCTACGTACTAAAGCTCTCTTCCTTTGGAAATCAACTGGATTCTGAGGAGTCATATTCCTACGCAACACTCTGTAAGCCCTATTTCTTTCTCGAATAGCCGCAGTGCACTCTTCAGTCCACCAAGGAACCACCTTTCTTTTCTCACCCATTTCACTCATTGGTACATATCAATTTGCAGCACTCAAAATCAGAGAGGTCACAAAGGCAGCACATACATCAACTGGCTTCTCTAAAGACAACTGTCCAACAGACTTTAAGCAATGATCACAAAACTTTTCCCAGTCTGCTTTATGAAAGCACCATCTCCTGAATGGTACCCTATCTGGAATAGTAACATCAAAGTTCATGGTACATGAAACTCATTCTCGTAGAATCTCGTAGAATCATTCATTACATTACATTCACACATATATGCAATAGAGTTAGAAACCAATTTGAGGTCCAGGCAGGATGTAACCTCTCTAACAACATAAACTATTGTACCACATCCATTGTTAAGACATACAAAGGCTCTTGTTTCCACCATATCTTCCACAATAGTACTATTAGCATCTGTATCTGTGTTCCCCATGTATTAAAGTCGCCACACCATATCTCTCTAGAGCCCAATTCTCCTGATATTTCATCAAACATCGCTACAGATAGTTGACAACAAGGGTTGTAGAAATTGTGTAACTTAATATTACTACCTGCACTGTAGATTTCCACCATCACACATTCATATTCAGATGGGACAGTTATATTACGAAATACAATACCTTTTTCTTTTGAAAACAACCACCACCCTGTCCAATTGATCTATCAGATCTGATTGAACAACAACCAGGAATAATAAAATCAAGATGTGTTTCTTGAACACATACTGTATCACATCAGGTTTGATCTCTAAATATATTACATATTTCTTAAACTCCTGACCGTTGGCAATAAGGCTTCTGGCATTCCACTGAAGGATAACAAAAACCACAACTCTAATTATCATCATACTGAGACATTCCAAAATTGAAATGGAATGTCAACATATCAACAATCGTGGTGACAGTAACATCTGTTGCTTCTAAAAACTCTCTTGCTGCTTCCACAATGATCTTCAACTTGGCAGTTCTTCTTTCCACAAACGCAGTCAAGTTGATAACCTTCCCAGTGAAGGCTATACAGTTATTTTGATGAACTATTAAGATGTCCTTTGAAACAACTTATTTGTGAGAGCAAGATTTCAGAGCATGTCTCGTATCTGTGTCTGGACCAACATAAGCAACATTTCTTACAGTAGGTCTAGGAGTAACCCTATTATCTTCATCATTCTGCCTAATAGTTCAACCAATCTGCCTTGCAGCCTCTGCATAAGAGACATTATGAGTGATTTTCTATCTTTGGGCCTCTCTAGCCTCTTTCTGCACCTGGCATTCACCAAATGCTGCACTGTTTTAACCTTGACATTGTTCCCACATTCACCATAATCATGTTCCCCTCCACACTTGGTATATCGTTTCTTTCCTTTGCACCGAGCCGTTACATGTCCCATTCTTTGGAATTTAGAACAACTAAATGGAGGTGGGACACACTATCTAACAGTGAAAGCCAGGAAGCCCATCAGTACTTTCTTAGGTACAACCTTCTCAAACATTAATAATACTGACAGGCTTTCACTTTTCTGACCCTCTTTCTTACTGAACAGCCTTTTGGCTTCAACCACTATGCCACCCTCTACATTTTATTTTATATCATCTATGGACATAGATAGTGGAAACCCCAGAAATTACCCCCCTCAGCTTAGCCGAAACTTCAGGGACATGACTTGTGATTTTCTTCTCATGGAGAGTTTTCAGTTTCAGAATCTTCCCTTGCTGATCATGGTCAGAACATGATATTAACAGTCTACCATTACCAATGAACCGGGCTAATGTGATTTCCCCAGCTCTTTCTTAACGGCACTGGTTAATCGAATAGAGTGTAGATGAGACTCTGTGCTCGCATCAAACACAATTACATCTTTCAACTCTGACACGTCATTACTTTTGTTTCTCACTACCTTCACCCTCTTCACGTTCTCAACACCACTGCTGTCAGCAGCGCTTATAGCAGGGCCATTCTTTTTCCTTTTCCTTTTCACCACAGACCATCCAGGTCCATGACTTTCATCATCCCACCCATACCATCAGAACTATCATACATGTCGACCACAGTTTAGCACAGCTGTTGCCAAAACCGCCTACCACAAAATAGAACAATGGATTCTATTTTGCTTCCTTGTTTAAAGTCGAACCTCGCGCGTCCAAGTTTACGCAGAGTCTGTTGCAAAAACCTGCTACCACCATTTGCTCCACCAACCCACTTTGGACTCCAGATCTCCTAGGTCTCCAGGAAGAGCAAACAATGCGGGAACTTCCTGACAGGGCAACAACAACGTGTAAATCCCAACACTGTTTCGATAAACAGCTGTGGGATGGGGCTGTAACCACTCTCAAATTGATAGACAGAGCTATGGATGCAAGAACTGACCACCATCCAAGAGATCAAATTGATAGTTTAGACCATAGAATTACATATTATAATTACATATTCATAATTAATGGTTATGGGTTTAACAATTTTTATAGGCCACAGTGTTACTGCAATGTTTACAAACAATGGAGTACTACATCTTATATTTTTGTTTATGATGGGGTATGGAACTACGCTCATGAGGCATACAGTACCAGTCAAAAGTTTGGACACAGCTACTCATTCAAAGGTTTTTCATTATTTTTACTATTTTCTACATTGTAGAATAATAGTGAAGACATCAAAACTATGAAATAACACATACGGAATCATGTAGTAACCAAAAAAGTGTTAAACAAATCAAAATACATTTTAGATCTTAGATTCTTCAAAGTAGCCACCCTTTGCCTTGATGGCAGCTTTGCACACTCTTTGCATTTTCTCAACCAGTTTCACCTGGAATGCTTTTCCAACAGTCTTGAAGGAGTTCCCACATATGCTGAGCACTTGTTGGCTGCTTTTCCTTCACTCTGTGGTCCAACTCATCCCAAACCATCTCACTTAGGTTGAGGTCGGGTGATTGGGGTGGCCAGGTCATATGATGCAGCACTCCATCACTCTCCTTCTTGGTCAAATAGCCCTTACACAGCCTGGAGGTGTGTTGGGTCATTGTCCTGTTGAAAAACAAATGATAGTCCCACTAAACGCAAACCTGATGGGATTTCGTATCGCTGCAGAATCCTATGGTAGCCATGCTGGTTAACTGTGCCTTGAGTTCTAAATAAATCACAGACAGTGTCACCAGTAAAGCACCCCCACACCGTCACACCTCCTCCTCCATGCTTCATGGTAGGAACCACACATGTGGAGATCATCCTACTCCACGTCTCACAAAGACATTGCGGTTGGAACTAAAAATCTAAAATTTGGACTCATCAGACCAAAGGATTGATTTCCACCAGTCTAATGTCCATTGCTCATCTGTCTTGGCCCAGCAAGTCTCTTTTTATAATTTGGTAGTCCTTTAGTAGTGGTTTCTTTTCAGCAATTCGACCACGAAGGCCTTAATTCTTAAGCCTTAATTCTTAAGTCTCCTCTGAACAGTTTATTTTATTTTACTTATTTTTATTTAACCTGTATTTAACTAGGCAAGTCAGTTAAGAACAAATTATTATTTACAATGCCAGCCTACACCGGCCAAACCCTGACGACGCAGGGCCAAATGTGCGCCGCACTATGGGACTCCCAATCACGGCCGGTTGTGATTCAGCCTGATGTTGAGATGTGTCTGTTACTTGAACTCTGTGAAGCATTTATTTGATCTGCAATTTCTGAGGCTGTAACTCTAATGAACGTATCCTCTGCACCAGAGGTACTGTAACTCTGGGTCTTCCTTTCCTGTGGCCATCCTCATGAGAGCCAGTTTCATCATAGTGCTTGATGGTTTTTGCGACTGCATTTGCGGATTGACTGACCTTCATGTCTTAAAGTAATGATGAACTGTCCTTTCTCTTCGCTTATTTGAGCAGTTTTTGCCATGATATGGACTCGGTCTTTTACCAAGTAGGGCTATCTTCTGTATACCACCCCTACCTTGTCACAACACAACGTATTGGCTCAAACACATTAAGAAGGAAAGAAACTCCACACATTAACTTTTAACAAGGCACACTTATTAATAGTCAAAATAAAGAAAAACCCTGGAATGAGTAGGTGTATCCAAACTTTTGACTGGTACTGCAGGTAAAAACAAATCAAATTGTATTTGTCACGTGCGCCAAATACAACATGAGTAGGCCTTACCATGAAATGCTTACTTACAAGCCCTTAACAAACAATGCAGTTCAATTAATAGAGTTAATAAAATATTTACAATATAAACTAAAGTTATGTACATAACAATAATGAGGCTGTATACAGGGGTACCGGTACCGAGTCAATGTGCGGGGGTACAGGTTAGTTGAGGTAATTTGTGAAGTGACTATGCATAGATAATAAACAGCGAGTAGCAGCAGTGTAAAAAAAAGTGGGGGGGTCAATGTAAATAGTCCGGGTGGCCATTTGATTAGTTGTTCAGCAGTCTTATGGCCATCAGCAAACTTAATAATGGTGTTGGAGTTGTGCTTGGCCCCACAGGTAGGACAGGAGGGGGACTAAGCATGCACCCCTGAGGGGCCCCAGTGTTGAAGATCAGCATGGCAGATTTGTTGTGTCCAGGTGGGAAAGGGCAGTGTGGGGTGCGATTGAGATTGCGTCATCTGTGGATCTGTTGGGGCAGTATGCGAATTGGAGTGGGTGTAGGGTTTGTAGGGTTTCTTGCATGGTGGTTTTGAAGTGAGCCATGACTAGCCTTTCATTGCACTTCATGGCTAACGACGTGAGTGCTACGGGGCGGTAATGATTTAGGCAAGTTACCTTCGCTTTCTTGGGCACAGGGACTACGGTGGTCTGTTTGAAGCATGTAGGTATTAGACTCGGCCAGGGAGAGGTTGAAAATGACAGTGAAGACATAGGGGAATAAAGTTGCTATGCATAAATAATAAACAGCGAGTAGCAGCAGTGCATATTTTTTTATTTTATTTATTTATTTAACCTTTATTTAACTAGGCAAGTCAAATAGTCCGGGTAGCCATTTGATGAATTGTGCAGCAGTCTTATGGCTTGTGGGTAAAAGCTGGAGCATTTTGGACCTAGACTTCACGCTCCGGCACCACCTGCCGTGCGGTAGCAGAGAGAACTGTATATGACTTGGTTGGCTGAAGTCTTTGACTATTTTTTGGGCCTTCCACTGACACTGTCAATTATAGAGGTCCAGGATGGCAGGAAGCTTGGCCCCAGTGATATACTGGGCCGTATGCACTATCCTGTGTAGTGCCTTACGGTCAGATGCCGAGCAGTTGCCATACCAGCCGGTGATGCAACCCTTTCAGGATGCTCTCGATGGTGCAGCTGTCAAACTTTTTAAGGATCCGGGGATCCATGCCAAATCTTTTCAGTCTCTTGAGGGGGAATAGGCATTGTTGTGCCCTCTTCACGACTGTCTTGGTGTGTTTGGACCAAGTACTACAGCCCTGTCGATGTGAATGGCCCTCCTTTTCCTGTAGTCCACAATCAGTTCCATTGTCTTGCTCACGTTGAGGGAGAGGTTGTTGTCATGGCGCCACACTGCCAGGTCTCTGACCTCCTCCCTATAGGCTGTCTCATCGTCAGTGATTAGGTCTACCAAAGTTGTGTCATCAGCAAACTTAATGATGGTGTTGGAGTCATGCTTGGCCACGCAGTCGTGGGTGAACAGGGAGTACAGGAGGGGACTAAGCACGCACCACTGAGGGACCCCTGTGTTGAGGATCAGCGTGGCAGATGTGTTGTTGCTTACCCTTACCACCTGGGGGTGGCCCGTCAGGAAGTCCAGGATCCAGTTGCAGACGGAGGTGTTTAGTCCCAGGGTCCTTAGCTTACTGATGAGCTTCGTGGGCAATATGTTGTTAATACATACTATAAGAAAAGTGACATAGTGTCATACTAAATGGAGTTTCTCGGATTTACGTACAGAATAATAATAAATGTTCTGAGACCACGTTGTGCTTCCTCACATCTACATACTCAAGTAGGAAGGAAATATGCGTTGGAAGTATGCTGCAAGTAAAACACTGACCACATTCTCACTCATGACAGAATGGTCTCTGACAAATGGGTCAGAATGGTCTGAATGCAGCATACTTCCAAGGGAAGGGATCATTGACACTACCTCGCTTTCCAACCAAGGTGCATGAATTGAGGAGCAAACTGAGGTATAGAGGAGATTCAGCAACTCTAGGAGTTAATTTTAGTTAATTCCATTGTCCTCCAAGAGTTGCTGAATCTCCTCTCTACTTCAGTGTGCTCCTCAATTCATGCACCTTGTTCATTATGGTAATATATTCCATAACCTAAAAGTACTTATATTTCTTTCCATTTGTAAATATCAATCCCATTGTTATATGTGACGCATAATCCATATTTTAGTTACCCTAATTTCCCCTCACTGAAGTACAATTTCCAGGAAACAAGTATTTTTGCCTCTATAAATTCTATCCTGCTTCTTTTTGCATGAATAACAATGCTTCATCTGTGTCTGATTCCAGGCTCTCTCTTATCCTTCTCCCACCTTTCATTCTCATCGTACTGAAGACTCTGTGGGGTGAGACGGGGCAGGGGAACTGGGCAGTCTTATTGATTACTGTAGAGGAGTCTTCCCAGACAACATGGCTCCCCTACTGCTTCCCCTGCAGAGGAAGCAACTCTGGGAGAGGTCAGTTCCAATAAAGGTACCATCATACACCCACACAGATTTCTTTTTGACTTTTTTCATCGGTACCCTCCACATGAACCTTTTCTCAGAGGGAAATATAACCACATTTAGAAAGGTCTATGAGTAGCACAATAAAGGAGGTAGGAAGCCATATATGTACTTCAAACTTCTTACTGTACACCCACCCACACGCATGCCTGCCCACACATACACACATACACACGCCTTAAGCCTGTTCGCTATGAGCAAATGTGTCTCACTTTTGTCCAAATTATTGACTGAGTTCTCCTGATTGCTTCCCTTGATAACAGCAGTAAGGTAATCAGAAACCTCTTTGTTCTTATCAACAGAGAGCCTCATTTGCACCCTAATCAATATCAGAAATGAGATGGAAAAAGTAAAGATTTCAAAACACAAAACTTTGCAACTTCTCAAAGCGTAGTTACAGTGTACAAATAGGATTTTTACCAAAGCTGTGAACATGTGTTTTCGTGCCTTGAAAGACATTTCAATGGATTGGCCGAGTCAGAAACTGCAGGGGGACAGCTGGTTAACGTGGAAGCGTGTTAGTGATGGGTTCATGTGTTCATTTTACCCCTACTATGGACTCTCTGAAGTAGGCTAGAAAGCAATAAGATTTGATTGTTGTTAAATAGGAAATTCTGTTGTGCAGGCGGCTAACATGAACCAACTGCTGAGGAAATAGACAATTCTTACAGTTCAGTAAAAAAATTGCAAATAGGAAAATGTCTCAAATATTAAATTAGAAATAAAAAGAAAAAAAGTTTTACTATGCATGCCTATAAATAACATTACTTTACAATTCTTTGTAGCAAATAAAGATTCTTCTAAGTAGGTCCATTTTAGTCCGGCTGACCCCAGCTCTCGTAATGACGTGGGTCGTGCATCAGCCAGGCTAGGTCTACTGGCCACCTACATAACCTGACATTGACATTCCCAACCCTTTACTGAAATGTACAGTATTTTCCACTAATATTGTCCATTGGCATGAAAGATACATTTTGCTTTAATAATTTTTTTATGTCTGAAATAATATTAAATCACTGGTCATTATTCCAACATTCACACCACATAAAGTAACACGTTTCTATGTGTACGGTAGTTTGGCCTTATTATAAGGTCATGTCTCATGTTTTAGAACATCAGTTAATTCTTATTTAGCAATGAGGTCACTCTATGTCCTTTGTCTGATATCCCACATCCTAGTTATAAAGTGTAATTTCTTTGAGCAATGTTTTATTGTTTTAAACCTACGATGTTGGGGTATAGCAATCTCTCATTGTGAATTTACAGTACATTTCTTTGATCTTTGCCTCAAAACTCTTCTGTGATATCCTCAGAAATGAGTTTTGGTGCAAACTGTGAAACACGCCAAACCTCCCATTCTACCTCACAAAATGCTATCTGATGCTGATAAGCCTTCTCATACTCCTTTTATTGTCATACTGTAAACACGAAAACACTGTTTTTATTCCTTAAGAAAATTACAGGGAGAGAATCAAACCGGCTTCAACATTTAGATTCCTAACACGCGGCACGAGATGGAGCCGCAGAAGAGGAGACTTCTTTCATTAGAACACATCGGTAGCTCTCTAAAGTTAGCACCTTCCATCCGAGATGACTTTAAAAGAGAAGGAATGCCTCTGCCTATTGAGGTCTGTGGAGAGCTTTCTCTCTTATCACATATTAATGAAAAGGTACTGCTGCTTTACATGGTAAACTGAAGAGACAAAACTAAATGTGATGGAGGACAGAAGCAGTGTCCCTATTATCACCGCTTCCCTATATGAGCCGTGTGGACTATATGTAAAACATGCAGTCTATTTGTACATGTTTCTGACTCTCTCAACATCACAATATATTATACCTGTGGAGAAATACAAGCGAATGGAGTGAGTGACTGGATTGGAACGCAAGACAATGACCTGTAGAGGGCAAACTTTACCTGGTTTACAGCTCAAGGCTCTGCTGAACTCAGCTGCTCAACTCACATTCTCTCTGTATTTCGCTCACACAAACATACACACACACTCCCTTGGGAAAGAGGTATTTTGATCTTAATGAGACTAACTGATTAAATAAAGGTTCAATTAAAAAATAGATTAAAAACATCCCTGCCTCACTGTAAACAACTCCAATAACAAATGTTGACAAAGAGCTAACATACTGTACATAAGAAATCTTACATTGAAATGGTCCTTACCATCGTCCGTACAGTGGTCTCTTACTAAGAGGGAAGAAATCTAAACGGAATCCTTGGGACTTCCCAACTCTGACAACACCCCATTGAAATTAAAACGGTTAAGGTAAGGATTTAATGTTTCTTTGCTCTGGTCTTACATTTTGTTGTACATAATGTTTCCGCCATCGGTTCCTATGACCAAAAAGAGCTTCTGGACATCAGTACAACGATCACTAACCTCAGTACAACAATCACTAACCTCGATTTGGATGAAGATTTGTACTTCAACGAGTCGGCGGCGCAGGACATACTGCTTACCCTGGACCAGGCCCTAATCCCCGACACTCGGAAGAGATGGCATTTATAGAGGCCGACGTGCAGGCACCCTGATGAAACTAAGGAGGCGAGTAAATAAACCACCTCTACCCTCTGTTCTATTGGCAAATGTACAATCACTGGAGAACAAACTGGACGAGCTATGTTCAAGACTATCTTGTCAACGGGACCTGAAGAACTGTAATATCCTATGTTTGTTAGAAATTTGTCTGAACAAGGACATGCATAATACACATCTAGCTGGTTTTTATATGCATCGGCAGGACAGAACAGCAGCGTTGGGTAAGTTCAAATCCTACTACACCGGCTCTGACGTGTTGTGTATCTCTTCGTTAACAACAGCTGGTGCGCAATATTAAGGACGTCTCAAGGTTCTGATCCACTGAGTTAGAATACATCATGGTAGACTATACTATGTACCAAGAGAGTATTTGTGTAGCTGTCCATTTACCACCACAAACCGATGCTGGCACTAAGACCGCACTCATCAAGCTGTATAGGACCAACAAAAAAATACTCAGTGGCTGGTGATTTTAATGCAGAAAAACTGAAATCCGTCTTACCTAATTTCTAAAAGGAAGTCAACTGTGCAACAAGAGACGAAAAAACTCTAGATCAACTTTACTCGACACACAGAGATGCATACAAAGCTCTCCCTTGCACTCCATTTGGCAAATCAGACCACGACTATCCTCCTGATTCCTGCTTACAAGCAAAAACTCAATCAGGAAGTACCAGTGATGAACAGGATGCTAAGCTACAGGACTGTTTCGCTAGCACAGACTGGAATATGTTCCGGGAATCATCCGAATGCATTGAGGAGTTTACCACATTAGTCACCGTCTTCATTAATAAGTGCCAGTACATACAGTGCATTCGGAAAGTATTCAGACACCTTGAGTTTTTCCACATTTTGTTACGTTACAGCCTTATTCGAAAGTGGATTCAATTGTTTTTCTCCCTCATCAACCTACACACAACACGCAATAATGACAAAGCAAAAACGTATTTTATTTTTGCACATTTATAAAAAAAACATGGAAATATCACATTTACATAAGTATTCAAACCCTTATGCAGTACTTTGTTGAAGAACCTTTGGCAGCGATTACAGCCTCAAGTCTTCTTGGGCATGACGTTAAAAGCTTGGCAAACCTGGATTTGGTGAGTTTCTCCCATTCTCTGCAGATCCTCTCAAGCACTGTCAGATTGGCTGGGGAGTTTCGCTGCACAGCTATTTTCAGGTCTCTCCAGAGATGTTTGATGGGGTTCAAGTCTGGCCTCTGGCTGGGCCACTCAAGGACATTCAGAGACTTGTCCCGAAGCCACTCCTGCATTGTCTTAGCTGTGGGCTCAGGGTCATTGTCCTGTTGGAAGGTGAACCTTCGCCCCATTCTGAGGTCCTGAGCTCTCTGGAGCAGGTTTTCATCAAGGATCTCTATGTACTTTGCTCCGTTCATCTTTCTCTTGATCCTGACTAGTCTCCCAGTCCCTGCCGCTGAAATCATCCCCACAGCATGATGCTGCCTCCACCATAATTCACCATAGGAATGGTGCCAGGTTTCCTCCAGATGTGACGCTTGGCATTCAGGCCAAAGAGTTCAATCTTGGTTTCATCAGACCAGAGAATCTTGTTCCTCATTGTCTGAGAGTCATTTAAGTGCCTCTTGGCAAACTCCAAGCGGGCTGTTGTGCCTTTTACTGAGCAGTGACTTCAGTCTGGCCACTCTACCATAAAGGCCTGATTGGTGGAGTGCTGCAGAGATGGTTGTCCTACTGTAAGGTTCTCCCATCTCCACAGAGGAACTCTAGAGCTCTGTCAGAGTGACCATTGGGTTCTTGGTCATTTCCCTTACCAAGGCCCTTCTCCCCCGATTGCTCAGTTTGGCCAAGCAGCCAAATCTAGGAAGACTCTTGGTGGTTCCAAACTTCTTACATTTAAGAATGATGGAGGCCACTGTGTTCTTGGGGACCTTCAAAGCTGCAGACATTTTTTGGAACCCTTCCCCAAATCTGTGCCCCGACAAAATCCTGTCTCCTGTCTCTACGGACAATTTCTTCGACCTCATGGCTTGGTTTTTGCCCTGACATGCACTGTCAACTGTGGGACCTTATATACAGACAGGTGTGTGCCTTTCCAAATCATGTCCAATCAATTGAATTCATCACAGGTGGACTCCAATCAAGTTGTAGACACATCTCAAGGATGATCAATGGAAACAGGATGCACCTGAGCTCAATTTCGAGTCTCATAGCAAAGGGTCTGAATAATTATGTAAATAAGGTATTTCTAAAACCTATTTTTGCTTTGTCGTTATGGTATTGTGTGGAGATTGATGAGGATACATTTTAGGATAAGGCTGTAATGTAACAAAATGTGGAAAAAGGGAAGAGATCTGAATACACCGAATGCACTGTACATATCCCAACCAGATGCCATAGATTACAGGCAACATCCGCACTTAGCTAAAGGCTAGAGCTGCTAATTTCAAGGAGTGAGACACTAACCCGGACGCTTAAAAGAAATCGCACTACACCCTCCGACAAACCATCAAAAGGCTAAACAAAATTACAGGACTAAGCTCAAATCCTACTACACCGGCTCTGACGCCAATCAGATGTGGCAGGGCTTGCAAACTATCACGGATTACAATGGGAATCCCAGCCGCAAGCTGCCCAGTGACACGAGCCTACCAGACAAGCTAAATGCTTTTTATGCTCGCTTCGAGGCAAACAACACTGAATAATGCTTGAGAGCACCAGCTGTTCCGGATGATGATGTGAGTAAGACCTTTAAACAGGTTAACATTCATAAGGCCGCAGGGCCAGATGGATTACTAGGACGAGTACTCAGAGCATGCGCTGACAAGTTGGCAAGTGTTTTCACTGACATTTTCAACCTCTCCCTGACCCAGTCTGTAATACCTACATGTTTCAAGCAGACCACCATAGTCCCTGTGCCCACGAACACCAAGGTAACCTGTTTAAATTACTATCACCCCGTAGCACTCACATCTGTAGCCATTAAATATTTTGAAAGGTCGGTCATAGCTCACATCAACACCATCATCTCAGACACCCTTGACCCACTCCAACTTGCATACCGCCCCAACAGATCCACAGATGACGCAATCTCTACTGCACTCCACATTGCCCTTTCCCACTTGGACCAAAGGAACACCTAATTGAGAATGCTGTTCATTGACTACAGCTCAGCGTTCAATACCAAAGTGCCCTCCAAGCTCGTCAATAAGCTAAGGACCTTGGGACTGGACACCTCCCTCTGCAACTGGATCCTGGACTTCCTGACAGGACGCCCCCAGGTGGTGAGGGTAAGCAACAAAACATCCGCCGTGCTGACCCTCAACACAGGGGGCCCCTCAGGGCTGTGTGCTTAGTCCCCTCCTGTACTCCCTGTTTACCCACGACTGCATGGCGCATGGCTCCAACACCATCAGGTGGTAGGTCTGATTACCGACGATGACTAGAAAGCCTATAGGGAGGAGGTCCGAGACCTGGCAGTGTGGTGCCAGAACAACAACCTCTCTCAATGTTAGCAAGACAGGTCATGAAGAGGGCACGCCGACGCCTCAGGAGGCTGAAAAGATTTGGCATTGGTCCTCAGATCCTCAAAAAGTTATTCAGCAGAATCATTAAGAGCATCTTGGCTGGCTGCATCACCACAAGGTGCTACAGGGTAGTGCGTACGGCCCAGTACATTACTGGGGCCGAGGTCCCTGCCATCCAGGACCTCTATACCAGGCGGTGTCAGAGGAATGCCCTAAAAATTGTCAAAGGCTCCAGCCACCCAAGTCATAGACTGTTCTCTCTGCTACCTTATGGCAAAAATATAAATGCAACATGTAAAGTGTTGGTCCCATGTTTCATGAGCTGAAATAAAAAAATCCCAGAAATGTTCCATACGCACAAATTTGTTTACATCCCTGTTAGTGAGCATTTCACCTGACAGGTGTGGCATATCAAGAAGCTGATTAAACAGCATAATCATTACACTGGTGCACCTTATGCTGGGGACAGTATTCCTATGCCCTCCCAGGCCTACCCATGACTGCACCCCTGCCCAGTCATGTGAAATCCATAGATTAGGGCCTAATGAATTTCTTTCAACTGACTGATTTACTTATATGAACTGTGTAACTCAGTAAAATCTTTGAAATTGTTGCACTTTGCTTTATATTTTTGTTCAGTATAGTTAGTTAAATAGTTAACCAAATAGGTACCTGCACTATCAGCATTGACCCTTTTTGCAGTAACTTTTTTTAATCAACACATATGCTGCTGCTGCTGTTTACTATCTTTATTCCTTGTTATATGTACATATCTACCTCAATTACCTCGTACCCCTGCACATCGACTCGGTACTGGTACCCCTTGTATATAGATAAGTTATCATTACTCATTATGTATCTATTATAAATGTTATTATTACATTTTTATTTTTCTATTATTTCAAAATTGTATTTTTCTCTCCTTTGTTAGGAATGGCCTGTAAGTAAGCATTTCACTCTTGTTTACGAAGCATGTGACCAATACAATTGTATTTAATTTACTGAGAGTGAGTGGATGGAGGAGTGGTTTTGAGTGTCTATGGAATGTACCACAGCAGTGAAAATAGACAATTCTCATCTCACAACAATCACTGATAGCAGGTCAATCAGTAAACCCAATGTAACAGATTATGGAAATTCCTCAATACAGTGAGGGACAGTGACACATATTTTGTTGTTTTGGCCCTGTACTCCAGCACTTTGGATTTTAAATGTACAGACGTACAAATATCATACACCCCCCCCCCCCCCCCCCATTTTTTGTTGTTCTAATGGTTAGCATGTCTTGGAGATATGATATTTATGCGTCTGTAACTTTCTCACTTTCTCACATTATTCACGATTCAATATGGATTATCCGTAATAATGGTAGCATCCACATTAATGTTTAGAAACATATTATTTTCTTATTTACAATAAAAGTGACTCCAAAATGACGTAATATATTATTTACCATTAATTTCTATTGGCCACAAAATAATCTGAAACACAAACAAAACAAACAGCAAATGCATCCAACAAATGTGTAGAGTCAAAAGCTTGATGTAGTCATTGCGTGCTATGAATACGGGACCAAATACTTAACTTTTTACTACTTTAATGCAAATAAGTGAATTTGTCCCAATACTTTTGCTGTAATTTCTAAACGGTTAACCCGATATGGATGAAAATCCCCTCAAATTAAAGCTGGTAGTCTGCACTTTACCCTCATATCAAATCCAAAGTGCTAGAGTACAGAGCCAAAACGACATAAAATGTGTCACTGTCCCTTTTGGAGCTCACTGTCTATACCAATTATTTTAAATGTTCACTATTAGGCGTATTGCTGTGTACCTTGCAAGATGCTGTTGTATTTCCCTTTGAAATATTACAAAGGGCATGCCATGTGCAAATATTTATTTCTCTGATTTATAAATATCAAGTCAGGACAGATTGGAACAGGCACGTATTTTGGAAGATCACAACTACTCGTTATTTATTGTTGATTGTTGTTTTGTATTGCTTTATTTTTGTTGTTGCCTACTATCTAATCTAATCATATTCTGAGGTCAGTCGCTGTATTTCATCAACTTTATTTGGAATGAAAGCTCTTTTGAAGACTTTGATTTTGTTGTGCCGCATTAGCAGCTCTGAAAGGTCCAAGACTAGACGCTGCTTTTGATTTCAACATAAAAAGAAATGGACATTACATCACTTTCTAAATAATTTCATGAATTAGGGAAATTGCTCTTAAACTGGTCGCCATGAAAAAAAAGAAAAATGTGTTTCATCTATTAATTTGCCTAGAGATTATAATCTTGGCCATATTGACTTGAACATGGGAATGAGGGTTTGCGTTGTATTTGGGCAAAAAAATATTTGGTCGGTTGTTAATGTTTGGCCAGACAAAGCTTATTTTAGCCTCTCATATGGAGTAGTGGAAACCAGGGAAATCATGGACATCATTATGCCAAGGTCATTATAGTAGTTCTCTTTTATCCTCCCCTGTGCTTATAGGAGGTAAAGGAAGCCTATGCTACGATATCACCCAAGGCCTCACCTTTGAACACGCACACATACACACACACGTTTTACATCACGTTATCTGTGGCTTGGTCGGTGGCCGCTCTGCTCTGCTTGCTGTTGAGGAAGGCCGATGTTGCTTCAGAAACGGATTAGAGGGTATTGTTAACACACAAGATAAGGATCTGCGTATTAACTGCTTATAAACTGATATTACATAGCTAATACGTTAGTAAACAGTTTGTGAAATATTGTTATAATTTATCAATGTGCATCACTGTATGCACACACGAACGCACACCCACACAAACCGACAGTGTTCACATAAGTGGTGTGTGTATGAGTCTCTTAATCCTAAGAGACTGATCGGAGTAGGGGACAAAATTATGTTTCTGCTATATAGTGAGTTTATGAATGACTACCTTTCATATTGCCTGACATAATACACCTTTTAGACACACAATAAGATATACTTCAACACACAAGAGGCCTGGCTAAGTGATCGGTGAGCCAAATAGTTTTGTGAATCTGTTTTGGACTGTGTCCATGAAAGCTTTGTAAAGACTGAAACAGCAGAATCATGCTTTATTATTTTATGAAATCGCCTCACAGCTTGACATAGTAAATACATTGTAGTCAAGGTTACACTACAATAATGCAAAGTTACAATAACAATGCCATTACTTTCAATGGAACTCTATCTCTAAATTTACAGCAACAAAAAACTCCCCACATTTAAAGTCAATGTTTCTAATGAGCATCACAAGACAATTGGGCCTTATTTTATTGCTCCATCAAAAGCGGGTAACTGTGATCTTCTAATAGGGGAAACGTTATCTTAATCTCTGCCAGAGACTGTCTCTTCAGAGTCTCTCAGCAGCCTGGTCTGATTTTAAACCCTCGCCTCTGATCTGATAGATGCTACCACCAAAAACTGGACTGCATATTAACAAACCCCCTCTATGGTACATGCTCTAGTCTACACAGTGCAGAGTGTGTGCGTGTTTACTTTTCTGCGTGTGTGCGTGTGTGTGCGCAAGTGCATTTGGCAGTACCAGACTCCAGGCAAATGGCTCTAGTCCAGTTGGGTTCAGGAGTTTGTTAAAAAAAAAAGTTTTCAAATATATTCCTGGAGGTATGCACTCGCCAGCGTTATTCAAACAAACGGAAATATCCTTAAAACTCTTCCAGCTCGGCCTGCTGCGCTGCGGCGGCAAACACACACTGGCCTGGCACACACTTCAGACGCTGACATCACATGATCTCTGGGAAAGGCTTTGAGTATCGCCCCAAATCCTTGGTCTTGCATGATACGCTTTTACAAAGTCTCCTCTTATTGTTTCTTATTGAAAACACAAAAAGACCCTCTTTCTTCCTCTTGGTTAATAAAGTCTGTCTGTCTACAGTATGAAGTGTCTCCATGTTTAGTTTACACACAAACATGGCCTTGTGGGTTGATGAGGCCATATGAGAACTGACTCTCCCTCTCTCTCTCTCTCTCTCTCTCTCTCTGAAAACACCAATCAAATTTACATTAAAAAAGAAGGTCCCTGTATGATTGGTTCTCAAGGGAACAGAAAGCACCTCCTTCTCCAAACACACTCTTCGAAAAAAAGGTGATACCTACAACCTTGGTTCCATGTAGAACCCTTTCCACAGAAACAAAAAGGGTTCTCCTATGGGGACAGGCAAATAACCCTTTTTTCTAAGAGCGCAGGTAGGCTGCCCACGACAGCTGAAACAGAGGGGAGGAGTACCTAAAAAACAGTTTTGCCTTAGTCTTTGGCAGGCCCGCAATGTGGAAGACGCACTGCAAGCCTGTGCACGTGGCCGAGACTGCACCTAAACCCGAGGTTGTCCAAGCGTGCCACAAGGGGCTGTTATTTAAGAAGCTTGTCATTAAATGCATGCTCCATGTAGCCATCAAATGAGCAGCCCACTTCCAAAATGAGCACCTCCCTCTGGCCTTCCCCCACAACAACAACATCTGCAGTATTTGGCACACAGGAAAACACATCATCAACATCAAACCAGCTTCCTTTTACACAATACTGGTTAGGGATGTGTGCTGTTGGTGAGACTACCTATCTCACCTCGCTGGCTATCAGGTCGACAAGGTGGTCATGTCTAGCAATGTACAAATTCTTGTATAAACAGCAACCATTCACAACATTGGCAACAGACTCCATTACATTTGACTCTTGTAGAATACAAAATGGGTCATGATTTGTAGTGTACCAGAGAGCTAGGTTATATTTGTTGGTAGAGCTTGCATTCTCGCCTTAACAGTAAAGGTTTGAATGCCCAATGGTATCATTCTGATACATGGAATGGGAGACAGAGGTCAGCACAGTCTCACGTCCCTACAGGCAGAGGAGCTTGGCATTGGCTTCCTGTAAAAGGATGAACAGAAGTCACCTGATCAGACAGGATCAATGAAAAGCAATTACATTAACCAGGCGTAGGACTTGGCCTTTCATGGAAAGATGTGTAGTTATGTGTGTGAGTGTGTGTGTTTGTTTGTGTGTGCATGAGTGTGTACATGTGTGTGCACATGTGTGTGTTGTGTGCATGTACAGTGCATTCGGAAAGTAATCAGACCCCTTGACTTTTTCCAAATTTTGTTTTACGTTAAAGCTTTATTCTAAAATTGATTAAATATTTTTTTCTCATCAATCTACACATAATACCCCATAATGACAAAGCAAAAATATAGTTTTTATTTTTATTTTTGGGAAAACCCCCCACAAAAAACAGAAATATCACATTTGCATAAGTATTCAGACCCTGTACTCAGTACATTGCTGAAGCACCTTTGGCAGCGATGACAGCCTAGAGTCTTCTTGGGTATGACGATACAACAGAAATACCTTATTTACATAAGTATTCAGACCCTTTGCTATGAGACTCGAAATTAAGCTCAGGTGCATCCTCTTTCCACCAAGAACCCAATGGTCACTCTGACTGAGGTCCAGAGTTCCTCTGTGGAGATGGGAGAAACTTCCAGAAGGAAAAGCATCTCTGCAGAACTCCACCAATCAGGCCTTTACGGTAGAGTGGCCACACTGAAGCCACTCCTCAGTAAAAGGCACAACAGCCCGCTTGGAGTTTTCCAAGAGGGACCTAAAGGACTCTGACTATGAGCAAGAAGATTCTCCGGTCTGATGAAACCAAGATTGAACCCTTTGTCCTGAATGCCATGCGTCACATCTGGAGGAAACCTGGCACCATCCCTACACTGAAGCATGGGGGTGGCAGCATCATACTGTGGGGATGTTTTTCAGCGACAGGGACTGGGAAATTAGTCAGGATCGAGGGAAAGATGAACGGAGAAAAGAGATCCTTGATGAAAATCTGCTCCAGAGCGCTCAGGACCTCAGACTGAGGTGAAGGTTCACCTTCCAACAGGACAACAACCCTAAGCACACAGCCAAGGCAACGCAGTAGTGGCTTCGGGACAAGTCTCTGAATGTCCTTGAGTGACCCAGCCAGAGCCCAGACTTGAACCCTATCGAACATCTCTGTAGAGACCTGAAAATTGCTGTGCAGCAACACTCCCCAGCCAACCTGACAGATCTTAAGAGGATCTGCAGAGAAGAATGGGAGAAACCCCCCAAATACAGGTGTGCCAAGCTTCTAGCTTCATACGAAAGAAGACTCAAGGATGTAATCGCTGCCAAAGGTGCTTTAACAATGTACTGAGTAAAAGGTCTGAAGACTTATGTAAATGTGATATTTCTGTGTTTAAAAAAATAAGAATTTGCAAACATTTCTAAAAACCTGTTTTGCTTTGTCATTATGGGGTTTTGTGTGAGGCGGTATTGACGATAAAAAAAGGCTGTATTGTAACAAAATGTGGAAAAAGTCAATGGGTCTAAATACAGTACTTTCCGAATGCACTGTATTTGCATAGTAATCTAGTGTTTATGAATGTGTGTATATACAGCATGTGTGTGTCCACACTGTCTATTTAAGTGTATTCAATGTGCAGGAATGTACAGAATGTGATTTGTTAGTCTTTCCTAACATCTATTGTCATAATTACGGCTTATCATTAAGCAAGCTAGGTTTGCACGGCAGGGAAAAGAGGTTTAGACACCCAGTTGTGTAAAGTAATGAAGTAGAAATACTTTGTTACTGTACTTAAGTCGTTTTTTGGGGTACTTTACTTTACTATTTATATTTCTGTCGACTTTTACTTTTACTTCACTACATCATTTTTTTTTAAAGTATACTTTTACTCCGATACATTTCCCCTGACACCTTCATGACTCGCTACAAAATCCAATCAATCTGAAGCTGGAGTTGGCGAGTTGGCACACTGATGGGTGAACTTGTTTTGCTAGGCAGCAGGAAGGCCAGCATCCCGGAGTCGCCTGTTCACTGTTGACGTTGAGACTGGTGTTTTGCGAGTACTATTTAATGAAGCTGCCAGTTGAGGACTTGTGAGGTGTCTGTTTCTCAAACTAGACACTCTAATGTACTTGTCCTCTTGCTCAGTTGTGCACCGGGGCCTCCCACTCCTCTTTATATTCTGGTTAGAGCCAGTTTGCACTGTTCTGTGAAGGGAGTAGTACACAGCGTTGTACGAGATCTTCAGTTTCTTGGCAATTTCTCGCATGAAATAGCCTTCATTTCTCAGAACAAGAATAGACTGACGAGTTTCAGAAGAAAGCCTTTGTTTCTGGCCATTTTGAGCCTGTAACCAAACCCACAAATGCTGATGCTCCAGATACTCAACTAGTCTAAAGAAGGCCAGCTGTATTCCTTCTTTAATCAGAACAACAGTTTTCAGCTGTGCTAACATGATTGCAAAAGGGTTTTCTAATGATCAATTAGCCTTTTAAAATGATAAACTTGGATTAGCTAACACAACGTGCCATTGGAACACAGGAGTGATGGTTGCTGATAATGGGCCTCTGTACGCCTATGTAGATATTCCATAAATAATCTGCCGTTTCCGGCTACAATAGTCATTTACAACATTAACAATGTCTTCACTGTATTTCTGATCAATTTGATGTTATTTTATTGACTTTTCTAAGTGACCCCCACTTGACATTTCTAAGTGACCCTAAACTTTTAAACTGTAGTGTATTTCTATCAAGTCAAACTGGAATCTTTCCTCAAAACAAAGGTTGTAAAAGTATGCTAGACATGTATAGAATAAATCATACCTAGTTTGATGTTTCTTTGACAAACGGTGAGTTAGTTATTGATTTTTACAATTTTAAATGGCTTTTGGCGAATGTCTGTTGAATGTCTGATGAATGTCCGAATGTGTGAATATAAAACCAGCTTTACCTCCGTGCTAAAATGTGCCCTTGTTAACAAGCTAGCTAAATGGTAGTTTCCGAATCTGGGCACATTTTAGTCAGCTAACGTTAGTCTAGACAAATCCCTTTTCTCTAAAAACCTGGTCAAACTAGCTAGCTAACTAATGTTAGCTTTCAAATTTTTGCTAACATCAAGTTAGCTAGTCATTTATTCCCTGTGTTAGTTGATAAAGTTGTTCTTACCTTGCTAATAACTGTAGACTTACGTTATTGACGTAACCTACTAGCTAGAGCAATTAAAATATATTTTTTCTCATTGTAATATTAAATGGTGGTCACAATCTCTCACTTAACTAATGTTGTTTAAAGCTTTAAAATTAGGATCCTATACCTTAAGTATTTGATGATGGTAGTTATCTAAGTAACTGTCTTTCCCTTTTCCGTTTCTTCTTATTTCAGATAAAGCATGTACACCATTTTACGAAGTATGGAGAACTGACGGCAAACACACTGAGGAGAAAACATGCCCCTAAGACTTCCTCCACCATCAAGCAGAGCACATTACTGAAGACCGTGTCTCAAAAAATCCATCGACAAAGCTGTGGTGAAGTATGTGGTCCAAGGGCTCCAACCATTCACTGTTGTAAAACAAGAACCATTCAGAGAGTTTGTCCAGGATCTGCAGCCTAACTCAAAGATCTTATCAAGGCCCACACTACGCTCCAGGATTGATGAAGCCTCCAAGGAAATGAAGAAGAAGGTGACTGAGGCCTTGAGAGGAGTTGACCACATCGCTACCACCACCGACTGCTGGTCTGCAAGAAGACGGAGCTTCATTGGTGTTACAGCCCACTGGATAGACCCTTATAGTCTCAACAGATGCTCTGCAGCCCTGGCCTGTGAACGGTTGAGGCACTCTAAATGACATCCATTCTGAGTTTGAAATCCGGGGTTAAGATTGTGAGAACAACAGCAGACAACGGCTCGAACTTCTTGAAAGCTTTCCAAGTTTTTGGAGAAGATGAAAACGAGATAGTGGAAGCAGTGGGTGGTGAAGCAGCTCAGCCAGGACAGGAAGATGGTGATGAGGAACAAGAGGAGAGTGAAGAAATGGAGTTTGTTGATGTGGCAACGATCCTGAATGAATATGATGGTTTTGAGTACCAGCTGCCGAAGCACCAGCACTGTGCTTGCCACCTACTCAACTTAGTATCTACAGTCGATGCTCTGAAGCAACATCCAGTGAGGCTTACAAAAAAGTGTCCCGTTCAACATTTGGCAAGTGCCAAACACTTTGGAACCAATGCAGAAGATCCACACTTGCAGCCGAAACGGTTGAAGATGCTTGCGACCTCCAGCTGCTGCGCCCGAATGCTACAAGGTGGACCTCCTGGTTCATGGCTGTAGAAAGACTCCTGAGGATCGTCAAAGACAAAAGAGAGGCGGCCGTCAGAGTTCTCTGCACAGACTTTGAGGTCCCAATGTAAGTAAGTATTATATATTATTTTGTCATAATTTAAGGTCTTGAATGTTGTCTAAATCTGTTGCTGTGTTTCCTGACCCTTTGCTTGGGGACTAATAACTGTTTCACATGTTGAAGTCATACACTATCATTGATGCATTTAGTCAACTACACATCCAGCCATTGATTACTGTAGTTAAATCAGTTGAAATGGTTAGTGGTCCCCTTTGTATAGGGTTACACAGTATTATTATATATATTTTTTTTCATAGGTTCAATGCAGCTGAACTCGCCTTCCTCATAGAGTATGCTGCCACCATGAGCCCAGTCACAAAGGCCATCAACATCCTGCAGGCTGAAACCAATGTCCAGATGGGGTGGCTACTTCAAACTATCAACCTGTTGACCACAAAACTTGACCGAATCAAGTTGTCCCTGAAGTACTGTAAGCCTCTGGTGGATGCGCTACAACTGGGACTGAAGAAGCGCTTCAGCCACATGTTTCACGACCCTGAGCTGATAGGAGCTGCAATCTTCCTCCCCAAATTCACAACAACATGGACAAAGGATGACGCCACCATCAGAATGGGTAAGACAACATGTGGTTAATTAACAGTATTTTATTATTCATCAACAACTGTGTATAGTGTACATTTTGACACAACATAGATTTGAGAACCACCCATTTAAACTACATTCCTGACTTTGTGGTTCAGTCCAATGTGTAGCCTACTTAGCCCTGTTGCTTGGTTTATATAATCTCAGCAAAAAAAGAAAGGACCCTGTCTTTCAAAGATAATTTGTAAAAATCCAAATGACTTCACAGATCTTCATTGAAATGGTTTAAACACTGTTTCCCATGCTTGTTCAATGAACCATAAACAATTAATGAACATGCACCTGTGGAACGGTCGTTAAGACACTAACAGCTTGCAGACGGTAGGCAATTACAGTCACAGTAAGAAAACAGGACACTAAAGAGGCCTTTCTACTGACTCTGAAATAGACCAAAAGAAAGATGCCCAGGGTCTCTGCTCACCTGCGTGAATGTGCCTTAGGCATGCTGCAAGGAGGCTTGAGGACTGCAGATGTGGCCAGGGCAATAAATTGCACTGTCTGTACTATGAGATGCCTAAGACAGTGCTACAGGGCGACAGGACGGACAGCTGATTGCCCTCGCAGTGGCAGACCACGTGTAAAAACACCTGCACAGGATCAGTACATCCGAACATCACACCTGCGGGACAGGTACAGGATGGCAACAACAACTGCCCTAGTTACACCAGGAACGCACAATCCCTCCATCAGTGCACAGACTGTCCACTATAGGCTGAGAGAGGCTGAACTGAGGGCTTGTAGGCCTGTTGTAAGGCAGGTGTTCACCAGACATCACCGGCAACAACGTCGCCTATGGGCACAAACCCACCATCGCTGGACCAGACAGGACTGGAAAAAAGCAATCTTCACTGACGAGTCGCGGTTTGAGCGTTACACCGAGGCCTGTACTCTTGAGCGGGATCAATTTGGAGGTGGAGGGTCCGTCATGGTCTGGGGCGGTGTGTCACAGCATCATCGTACTGAGCTTGTTGTCATTGCAGGCAATCTCAACGCTGTGCGTTACAGGGAAGACGTCCTCCTCCCTCATGTGGTACCCTTCCTGCAGGCTCATCCTGACTTGACCCTGCAGCATGACAATGCCACCAGCCATACTGCTCGTTCTGTGCGTGGTTTCCTGCAAGACAGGAATGTCAGTGTTCTGCCATGGCCAGCGAAGAGCCCGGATCTCAATCCCATTGAGCACGTCTGGGACCTGTTGGATCGGAGGTTGAGGGCTAGGGCCATTCCCCCCAGAAATGTCCGGGAACTTGCAGGTGCCTTTGTGGAAGAGTGGGGTAACATCTCACAGCAAGAACTGGCAAATCTGGGGCAGTCCATGAGGAGGAGATGCACTGCAGTACTTAATGCAGCTGATGGCCAAACCAGATACTGACTGTTACTTTTGATTTTGACCCCCACCTGTTAGTCACATGTCTGTGGAACTCATTCAGTTTATGTCTCAGTTTTTGAATCTTGTTATGTTCACAGAAATATTTATGTTAAGTTTGCTGAAAATAAACGCAGTTGACAGTGAAAGGACATTTCTTTTTTTGCTGAGTTTAGATGTGGGATGGGGATGGATTAATGTAGGCTCATAACTGCCTGATTTCTGTTGTCATCTTTCTTGTATTTCGTGAACGGACTACATCAAGGACCACCTGATAGAACCCTTACCGCAGCTAGGTGAAGGCACCAGTTCATCAGATAAGGACGTCTTCTCTGCCATGAAAATGTCTCAAGCACAAGAAAGATCCAAACAGCTGGACGGATACCTGGCCTGTTCAGCTCATCAAATGGAGTTGCTCATGTCCGTCCCGGCAGTCTGTAAGCTGTCTCTGAGGTTAAACACACCCTTACCTGCATCAGCTGCCTGTGAAAGGCTGTTCAGCATTGCAGGACTTGTTTTCAGTCCCAGGAGAGCAAGGCTGAATTCCAGAAACGTTGAAAAGCAGTTTTTACTGATGATGAACCGTCAATTCTTCAACAAATGACAGCTTAACGCTAGCAAGCCCAAGGACACGGATGCCTTATGCGTTTTGTTAATTTATGTGTAAAATTCACAGGTTATACGTGTCCTTGTTAAAAGGCTTGACCTGACACACTGATTTCTAATACAGTTCCATCAGTGGTGATGTCCTCATATTCCTACAGTGAGGTTGTGTGTACTTTTGATTAGTTCGTTTTTTTGTATAGGGTTCTATTATAGGATATTTTTTCTAAAGCAAAGTGACTGTGTTTGTTTACTGGCTATATTCCCTCATTATTAAGGAATAATTATATTTTGTCTGTAAGCGATGTATTTTGAAGTGTTGCCTACTTGAGAATATTTTTTTTTTATCTGAGCTCTTCTTACATCCGTAAGACTGTTACCTTTTAGAAAAGCTCAAACCAAATAAAAGGTCTGGCTGTTTTGCTTTTTTGATTTACGGCTCTTACGTTTCATACTTTTACTTTTGATACTTAAGTACATCCACTGCTTAATCTAAGGAATTTAATGTATAACATTTACTTTTACTTTTTACTTTTACTCAAGTATGATGATCGAGTTCTTTTTACACCACTGTACTTAAGTACATTTAAAGCCAGATACTTTTAGACTTTTACTCAAGTAGTAGTATTTTACTTTTTGACTTTCACTTTTACTTGAGTCATTTTTCATTAAGGTATCTTTAGTTTTACTCAAGTATGACAATTGAGTACTTTTCCACCACCGTGGACACCAACAGGTTAAGTCAGGTTAAGTCTCTCTTTGTGTCTCTGTTTGAAGGCAATGCAAAAACATATTAATGTTGGTAATATGCAACAACCCATTTTTGTTTGTTGTTGGTTTCATTTGGCTTGCATTTGGTGGACTAATTTTCCAATAGTTGCACGGTACATGTGAGAAAATGTGCACTGTGCATGGGAGGAAATCTCTGTGAATAAGTACAATGTTAAGAACTAAACACCAACATGAAGATGTTCAATGGACCAGACGTGGACACTAGCTCTAACACTTAATATCTTAATAACAATAGCCATACTGAAAGAGATCACGCTTTCACATTATGCTGGTCATTAGCAGTAGTAGTGCTTAGGTAAAATCACTCAGGAAGCTTTGTTACAACCTATGTGTTGTTTGCTCTATAACCTGTTAATTCACATGCCTTGCGACTGTGATATATAGGCCTAAAGGCCGAGACAATAAGAAGACAGACACAATGGCAGAATAAATTCAACCAAACCTTTGTTTTATCACAAAACCGGATAGCAACCTGTCCAGTGAAGTCCACAAAGCATATTGCATGTACAGTAACAGACAGTTACATGACCTACAGCATGGTCAAGCAAGTTAATGTTTCCAACATTTTTGGACCACTAAACAACTATTGATTTAGAACCACAGAGAGTTACCGCAACTCACAAAGAAAACACGAGCTGCCTCCACTATTCCAGCATCATTTCAACTTCAACATTTCGACATCATCATGTCACCTCTGCTTAGTCTAATACAGTGAGAACTAAAATATACCAGAAACATTTAGTCCAATCAACGTAAGCTAAATATGATGTGGCTGTCCATGGTTCTGATTTCTGTATGAGTGTGTGTGTTCGTGTGAGTTCGTGCAAGTAGAAAAACATGTTGACTCACCCTACTTGTAGAGAAACGACAATGCCATCCTCCTCTTTTTCATGTTGATGAAATTATCTATCACTCTGTCATACAGTACACACTTTTATTTTTTGTTTTCCTAGGCTACTTGGCTAAAATGCTTGCTCGCTAGCCGAACTTCCATTCATGGGCAACGTTAGCTAGTTAACAGTAGCCTTCTACATCTAGCTATGGATTGAACTTCCATCCTCTCGAGCCAGGGGTACAACAATATATGAAATAATGGTTAGATCAGAATCACCGTTATAATCATTGGCCAGTACATTTAATTAAATTAAACCACAAGTCCAAATCCCTGTCTCCATCCATGGCAATTTAGGAAAGGAACAATTTTAGCTGGCTAGCTAGCCACTTGAGGACAACACAACGAGATGCAACAATTAAAGTTTTTCTATCAATTACTTATGGTCTCAGTGGGATTTTATAGGAGTGACGTCAAATCCAAGCCAGCTTCCCTTCACACTTTTTTGGGGGGTCCGCCAGGACCCTTCACAGTTCAGCTCAACGTTTTTTTTTGTCAAGGGAGGCCAGATACTCGCTTAAATGCTACAGACGGAAACAATGTCATACTCGTTTGGACCAGACGCCATCAGATAGATGGCCTACACGTAGAGAGACAGAGGGGCGCTGTTTCGCTCACTCGGATGCTTTCTCCTGTGAGATACATTCAGCCTCTTGCGAATTGAAGGAAAAATATGAAACACAGAGAGACGAAAGATAGTATATATTTTTTTTTTCAATAGTTTGGGGAAGCCTCGCCGCCCTTGGAATCCATGAATACAAGCCACTGGTCATTAGACTTAAACATGTTACCACTACACTCTGCACTGGGGGAGCTGAAAGAGCATGTTTCAATCAAGCAGAGGCTTATAGCCTTTGTACTGTTTGCTGTAAGTGATTACCAGACTGATTACCACTGCAGCTGCATAGCTACACAGAATGTAAGCTTGCGAGACTTCCGGATGGTTGTATTAGGTTAGTGGACTACAGGGGCACAATCTCAACACTAGATGGCAGTGTATCCTGTGTGTACTTACAGTGCTGGCAAGAGCTTCCGATTGGCACAGTCAACACTAGACAGAGCAAAATATTTGAGTTAATAATGGTTTGAGACACCAGGGTTATGAAAACACAGCAACCAACAAATAACACCGGACAAAATGTTTAGATGTTTGAATTAGCCAACATTCCTTTTTATGAGGCTTTGAACATTGAATTAAAACAGATATTGTGATAATGAATTCAAAATCAAATCAAATGATATTTGTCACATGCGCCGAATACAACAGGTGTAGACATTACCGTGAAATGCTTACTTACAAGCCCTTAACCAACAATGCAGTTAAGAAAATAGAGTTAAGAAATTATTTACTAAATAAACCAAAGTAAAAAAAAAATAAAGTAACAAAATAAAACAACAATAATGAGGCTAAATACAGGGTGTGCCGGTACCGAGTCAATGTGCAGGGGTACAGGTTAGTCGAGGTAATTTGTACATGTAGGTAGGGGGTAAAGTGACTATGCACTATGCATAGATAATAAACAGTGAGTAACAGTAGTCTAAAAAGAAAGGGGGGGGGGGGTCAATGCAAATAGTCCGGGTGGCCATTTGATTAATTGTTCCGCAGTCTTTTGGCTTGGGGGAAGAAGCTGTTAAGGAGCCTTTTGGACAAGGTTGGTTTCCATCCAGTTGGCGACAGATTTTGATACGAATATTAATCAATCTGCATAAACAAAATATTTTCCCACCAGTTGTGTGATTCCACCAAATCGACTTGTTCCGAATAAAAATCAGTTTGTGATAATGTAGTGGACAATGTACTTTTTTGCTTAAAGTTTCATGTACCGAATAAATATCTAAAGTTCAAATTTGTTTCCATTGCATTTTCAACTCTACTGTTTTTTCACAAAAACTGTTGCGTTAAATTGCAAATGTGCCAACTCTGGTCTTGGCACCTGCACTCTAGCCAACAGCTCAAAGATCAAATCAAATCAAATTGTATTTGTCACATGTGCCGAATACAACAGGTGTAGACCTTACAGTGAAATGCTTACTTAAAAGCCCTTAACCAACAATGCAGTTTTAAGAAAAATATAAAAAAAAATAAGAAATAAAGTTACAAATAATTGAAGAGCAGCAGTAAAACAACAATAACAAGGCTATATACAGGGGGTACCGGTACAGATTCAATGTGCGGGGGCACCGTTTAGTCAAGGTAATTGAGGTAATATATACATGTGTGTAGAGTTATTAAAGAGACTTATGCATAGATAATAACAGAGAGTAGCAGCAGCGTAAAAGAGAGTCTATTTGCAATGCAAATAGTCTGGGTAGCCATTTGATTAGATGTTCATTAGTCTTATGGCTTGGGGTTAGAGAGAACAGTCTATGACCAGGGTGGCTGGAGTCTTTGACAATTATTAGGGCCTTCCTCTGACACCGCCTGGTATAGAGGTCCTGGATGGCAGGAAGATATACTGGGTCGTATGCACTACCCTCTGTAGTGCAAATAGTCTGGGTAGCCATTTGATTAGAGGGCAGATATGCCCCCGTATTAAGGATCAGCGTGGCGGATGTGTTGTTATCTGCCCTTACCACCTGGGGGCGGCCCGTCAGGAGGTCCAGGATCCAGTCACAGAGGGAGGTGTTTAGTTTCAGGGTCCTTAGCTTAGTGATGAGCTTTGAGGGAACTATTGTGTTGAACCCTGAACTGGGGTCCATGAATAGCATTCTCACATATGTGTTCCTTTTGTCCAGGTTTGAAAGGGCAGTGTGGAGTGCATCATCTGTGGATCTGTTGGGGCGGTATGCAAATTGGAGTGGGTCTAGAGTTTCTGGGATAATGGTGTTGATGTGAGCCATGACCAGCCTTTCAAAGCACTTCATGGCTACAGACGTGAGTGCTACAGGTCGGTAGTCATTTAGGTAGGTTACCTTAGTGTTCTTGGGCACAGGGACTATGGTGGTCTGCTTGAAACATGTTGGTCTTATAGAGTCAGACAGCATGCTCAGAGTACATATCCTGGTAATCCGTCTGGCCCTGCGGCCTTATGAATGTTGACCTGTTTAAAGGTCTTACTCACATCGGCTGCAGAGAGCGTGATCACACAGTCATCCGGAACAGCTGGTGCTGTCATGCATGTTTCAGTGTTACTTGCCTTGAAGCGAGCATAGAAGTAGGTTCGTCTGGTAGGTTCGTGTCACTGGGCAGCTCTCGGCTATGCTTCCCTTTGTAGTCTGTAATAGTTTGCAAGCCCTGCCACATCCGACGAATGCCGGAGCCGGTGTAGTATGATTCGATCTTAGTCCTGTATTGACGCTTTGCCTGTTTGATGGTTTGTCGGAGGGCATAGCGGGATTTCTTGTAAGCTTCCTGGTTAGCGTCCTGCTCCTTGAAAGCGGCAGCTCTACCTTTTAGCTCAGTGCAGATGTTGCCTGTAATCCATTGCTTCTGGTTGGGGTATGTACATAAGGTCACAGACTGATGTGGTGTACTCCTCAAAGCCATCGGAAAAATCCCGGAACATATTCCAGTCTGTACTAGCAAAACAGTCCTGTAGCTTAGCATCTGTTTCATCTGACCACTTTTTATTGACCGAGTCACCGGTCAAATCAAATCAAACTGTATTTGTCACATGCGGCAAATACAACAAGTGTAGACCTTACCGTGAAATGCTTACTTACAAGCCCTTAACTTCTTAGGGAGCAGCGCATGAGGTGACGGTTTTGGAGAGCTTGGCGTGCCCAAAGTAAAATGCCTCCCATTCAGGCCCAGAAAATAGGATATGCACATATTTAGTACCATTGGATAGGAAACACTCTGAAGTCTCTAAAAGTGTTAACATTTTGTCTGTGAGTATAACAGAACGGATATGGCAGGCGAAACCCCGAGGAATTTCTGTCCTGGAAAAAGTGGTTTTGACACATTGCCTCATTTGGAACCCCTCCCTTATGAAAATGCCCATATAAGGGCATATGAATGCAGTACCTATTGCTTCCTCTGGATGTCAACAGTCTCGACACAGGGATTTGATTCTGTTCAGATGAAATAGAGCAGAGAAGAAGAGGGAATAAGGAAGTGTCCCTTTGGAACTCTATAGGACTGGGAAGCGTGCACTGTGTTTTTTTCCGTCTTTAGAGCTCAGTTTATATTCCGGTTGATTTATTATAGTAAATATACGTAAAAGTGTTCCTAAGGATACATTTAAAATTATGTTTGATTGTTCTTGGACAAGTTTATAGGTTTAATTTGAACGAGTTCTAGTCACGTTTCAATGGAGTAGTCGATGCTGTAGTTTCTGATTATAACGGGTGATTCAAATGGAGATTTATGGATAAAATACATGACTTTTTCTAACAAAAGAACCATGGATTGTCTTCGTTGGACACTTAGGAAGACCTCAGCAGAAGTTCTTCAACAGGTAATTGATTTGTTTTCGCTGTGAAATGTGTTATGTGTGTGCCAAGCTGGCTAATGAATTCATGGCTATGGGAAAAGTATGTGAGGTGCTACCCTCAAACAATCAAATGTTGTGCTTTCGCCGTAAAGCCTTTTTGAAATCTGACAACGCTGTGATATTGCCAAGAAACAGAGCTTTTGATGAGTATGGAACACTTGTATATTGGTGGATGTTTAATAATTCAACTTTTGGATTTTGAATTTGGCGC
>QNTS01001976.1:74966-93162 GCA_003317085.1 Hucho hucho
TTGCATTTCACCTGGTAGTGTCGGGAGTGGGGCGCTAGCGCCCCAGTGATCCCTAAGAAGTTAATTCAGAGTAATCAAAGGCCGAGCTGACCCGGGTCACAGCTAACTCTGTATAGCAGAGCACAGCCTTTATAGTATTTCATCCTTACATTAAATACATAGACCCCTCCCCAAGCTTACAGCTTCCCATATGTCCTTTTTCTATAGGTTCATTGTTACATTGTCTTCTGGCATCCTGTTTTTCCTCAGATCTGTTAATCAGTTCCAGATGGCCTTCCTGCTGACATCCTGTTTCTTCATGTCCATTTTTTAACTATTTAGCCTTAGGTATTTTCCTGAGCTCATCAGATATTCTGTTTTAATAAGTCTTATACATTATATATGTTTTTCTGTCTTACTACTTCAAAGTGATCAATCAGAATACTGGAAATGTAATAATTGTAGTGAGTTAATCTCCCACATAGCCTAAAGTGTTTGGTTTTCAAAATGGTACAGCTCTAGCTACAGACACTAGGCCAACTGCAAAGAATGCGCATACATTTGGGGAACCCTGATAGACCGTCAAGTTAGTTCAGACAGTACGACCGGGACAGGTAGGTGAGGCCAAATTTAAGGTTAGAGTCATTATAATAGATGTGTGGCAGAAGAGGTGGGATAGCGAGCCTAAGGGCTGGCATTTATGTACCCTCCTAAGAAAGGTTGGTGGACCAAGATTCAAAAGTCAGATTAGGAAGGGAAAGGTGGTGTTTGCTTTGTTGCACTTAGGACATTATACATTTAACTAATCATTACCTCTGGTTAGCAAGCAGCTGAATGGTTTGTGTACGGAGTGCATGGTTGATGAAACAACAGTGAAGCATGTGTTGATGTACTGTTGTAAATACTGGTATGTTATTGGGGGGAAATGGAAAGGAATTGTGGGATGGGTGAGGGTTTGTTAGACGTTAGTAGGGCTGTTTTTCTTTTCTTAGTAGTACAGGATTATGTAGGAGGGTTTAGTTTTTTGGTTTGTTTGTTTCTTTATTCATTTAGTTTGTAATCTGTGATTTACTAAACACTCCAGTACAGTAGGTGGCGGCATGCACCTCTAACTTTTGTTTGCGTACCACCATAATGCCATAGAATACGTTTACTATACGTTTACTATACTATACTGTAAGGTAAGGATATTGTTGCAGGAGATTGGATTATTGTACAACTGTTGAATGTCCAAATTGAAATTGCTAACTAGCTATTACGTTAAGTTAAGAATTATCTAAGGTAAAATATTGCTATCGTTAGTTAAACAGACCAAAGGGTGTTAGTTAGCATATCATCGTCACATTTCTGCCCTGCTAGAGCTGCCCCGGATCAACTGTAAGTGCTGTTATTTGGAAACGTCTAGGAGCAACAACGGCTCAGCCACGAAATGGTAGGCCACACAAGCTCACAGAACAGGAACGCTGAAGCGCATAGCACGTAAAGATTGTCTGTCCTGTTACAACACTCACTACCGAGTTCTAAACTGCCTCTGGAAGCAACATCAGCACAAGAACTGTTCATCGGGAGCTTCATGAAATGGGTTTCCATGGTCGGGCAGCCGCACACAAGCCTAAGATTACCATTCACAATGCCAACCGTTGGCTGGAGTGGTGGCGAATCTGGGTTTGGCGGATGCCAGTAGAACGCTATCTGCCCGATTGCACACTGCCAAATGTAAAGTTTGGTGGATGAGGGATAATAGTCTGGGGTAGTGTTTCATTGTTCGGGCTAGGCCCCGTAGATCCAGTGAAGGGAAATCTCAACTCTACAGCATACAATGACATTCTAGACGATTCTAATGCTCTTGTGACTGAACAATGTTCGAACATCTAGTGGAAAGCCTTCCCAGAAGAGTGACTGTTGTAGCAGCAAAGGGGGGACCAACTCCATATTAATTAATTCCCATGAATTTGGAATGAGATGTTCGAACAGCAAATGTAAAGTAGGTACTAGCTAGCCCTCTAGCTAGCTAACATTAGCTATGTCAGCTAGCCAGCTAGCTAAGTAGGTTAGGTCACGTTTGAACATTGACAGCTAGCTAACTATTTCATAAGATATATAGTTAGCTAGCCACAGACTTGCAACCTTCGCATTGCGACACTGTTAACAACTAGCTACAGGCTTGCTAGTTAGCATTACATTCCACCTACTAGTAGCCTCTTAGCTAGGAGGACTCCAGTACACAGCAGGCGGGATAAGTAGCTAGGTAGCTAATGATAGCTAGGACATCGGTAGACGGTGTCCTTCGCCCCAGCATGTTGGACACTGTTTTCCCGCAGTTCTGTTAACAATGGTGAAGGCAGGTGTTCGGGAACACGACAAGAAGCCACTACATCACTGGATTCTTGCCGTAAGCTCTTAACCTTTGCACCGGACGCACTGGAGTGGCTATAATGGCTAACGCCCTTGTCCCGAAGCTAGCACCAGTTGGCCTCGAGCCAGGCGCATCTCCCGGCTAGCAAACAAAATTACTCCAGCTACAATACCTCTTTTGCCAATTGGACTGGACCCTTTGTCGACACGGAGCCCCGCCGATCCATCATGACTGGTCTGCCGACATAATTCCTTCCGTTGTGCCCTCAACCGGCCTTTGCCGGACGACGGTGACACCCTTGTCCTGAAACTAGCACCAGTTAGCCTCGAGCCAGGCGCATCTTCCAGCTAGCGTAGTAACGAGTACCTAACGGCTTCCCTGTTTTATCTATTGCTGTTCACTGGATCCTATGATCACTTGGCTACATAGCTGATGCCTGCTGGACTGTTCATTAATCACGGTACTCCATTTTGTTTATTCTGTTTATCTGTCGGCCCCAGCCTCGAACTCAGGCCCTGTGTGTAGTTAACTGACGCTCTCTGCCCATTCATTGCCATTTTACCTGTTGTTGTTGTCTTAGTTGATTAGCTGTTGTTGTCTTACCCGTTGTTGTCTCAGCTAGCTCTCCCAATAAACACCTGTGATTGCTTTATGCCTCGCTTTATGTCTCTCTCTAATGTCAATATGCCTTGTATACTGTTTAGGGTAGTTATTGTTTTATTTTACTGTGTAGCCCCTAGTCCCACTCAACATGCCTCAGATAGCTCTTTTGTCCCACCTCCCACACATGCAGTGACCTCACCTAGCATAACTAGTGCCTCCAGAGATGCAACCTATCTTATCGTCACTCAATGCCTAGGTTTACCTCCACTGTACCCGCACTCCACCATACCCCTGTCTGTCCATTATGCCCTGAATCTATCCTACCACGCCCATAAATCTGCTCCTTTTATTCTCTGTTCCCAACGCACTAGATGACCAGTTATGATAGCCTTTAGCCATACCCTCATCCTACTCCTCCTCTGTTCCTCGGGTGATGTAGAGGTTAACCCAGGCCCTGTGTCCCCAGGTGCTCTCATTTGTTGACTTCTGTAACCGTAAAAGCCTTGGTTTTATGCATGTTAACATCAGAAGCCTCCTCCCTAAATTTGTTTAACTCACAGCTTAAGCACACTCCGCCAACACTGATGTCCTTGCGTGTCTGAATCCTGGCTTAGGAAGGCCACCAAAAATTCTGACATTTCCATCCCCAACTACAACATTTTCCGTCAAGATAGAACTTCCAAAGGAGGAGGAGTTGCAATCTACAGCAGAGATAGCCTGCAAAGTTCTGTCATACTTTCCAGGTCTATGCCCAAACAGTTCGAGCTTCTAATTAAAAAAATGTATCTCTCCAGAAATAAGTCTCTCACTGTTGCCACCTGTTATAGACCCCCCTCAGCTCCCAGCTGTGCCCTGGACACCGCAAAGGAGTGGCTGAAGAAGAAGCACATTAAGGTCCTGGAGTGGCCTAGCCAGTCTCCAGACCTTAATCCCATAGAAAATCTGTGGAGGGAGCTGAAGGTTCGAGTTGCCAAACATCAGCCTCGAAACCTTAATGACTTGGAGAAGATCTGCAAAGAGGAGTGGGACAAAATCCCTCGTGAGATGTGTGCAAACCTGGTGGCCAACTACAAGAAACGTCTGACCTCTGTGTTTGCCAACAAGGGTTTTGCCACCAAGTACTAAGTCGTGTTTTGCAGAGGGGTCAAATACTTATTTCCCTCATTAAAATGCAAATCAATTTATAACATTTTTCACATGCGTTTTTCTGGATTTTTTTGTTGTTATTCTGTCTCTCACTGTTCAAATAAACCTACCATTAAAATTATAGACTGATCATTTCTTTGTCAGTGGGCAAACGTACAAAATCAGCAGGGGATCAAATACTTTTTTCCCTCACTATAGCAAAGGTTAGCTTTTTTAAACAGAAATTTGCATCCTCTAGCTCTAACTCCCAAAATGTTTGGGACACTGTAAAGTCCATGGAGAATAAGATCACCTCCTCCCAGCTGCCCACTGCACTGAGGCTAGGAAACATTGTCACCCCCGATAAATCCACGATAATCAAGAATTACAATAAGCATTTCTCTATGGCTGGCCATGCTTTCCTCCTGGGTACCGCAACCCTGGCCAACAGCTCTGCAACCCCCGCAGCTACTTGTCCAAGCCTCCCCAGCTTCTCCTTAACCCAAATCCAGATAGCTGATGTTCTGAAAGAGCTGCAAAACCTGGACCCGTACAAATCAGCTGGGCTAGACAATCTGGACTCTCTCTTTCTGAAATTATCCGCCGCCATTGTTGCAACCACTATTACTAGTCTGTTCAACCTCTCTTTCGTATCGTCCGAGATTCCTAAAGATTGGAAAGCTGCCGCGGTCATCCCCCTCTTCAAAGCGGGTGACACTCTAGACCCAAACTATTACAGACCTATATCCATCCTGCCCTGCCTTTCTAAAGTCTCCAAAAGCCAAGTTATCAAACAGATCTTTGACCATTTCGAATCCCATGTACCTTCTCCGCTGTGCAATTTATTATATATTTTTTTATTTCTATTTATTTAACCAGGTAGGCAAGTTGAGAACAAGTTCTCATTTACAACTGCGAGCTGGCCAAGATAAAGCAAAGCAGTTCGACACATACAACAACACAGAGTTACACATGGAGTAAACAAACACAGTCAATAACACAGTAGAAAAACAAATCTATATACAATGTGTGCAAATGAGGTAAGATAAGGAACGTAAGGCAATAAATAGGCCATGGTGGCGAAGTAATTACAATATAGCAATTTAACACTGGAATGGTAGATGTGCAGTAGATGAATGTGCAAAGTAGAAATACTGGGGTGCAAAGGAGCAAGATAAATAAATGAATACAGTAGGGGATGAGGTAGTTGGTTGGGCTATTTACAGATGGGCTATATACAGGTGCAGGGGTCTGTGAGCTTCTCTGACAGCTGGTGCTTAAAGCTAGTGAGGGAGATAAGTGTCTCCAGTTTCAGTGATTTTTGTAGTTCGTTCCAGTCATTGGCAGCAGAGAACTGGAAGGAAAGGCGGCCAAAGAAGGAATTGGCTTTGGGGGTGACCAGTGAGCTATTCCTGCTGGAGCGCGTGCTACGTGTGGGTGCTGCTATGGTTACCAGCAAGCTGAGATAAGGCGGGGCTTTACCTAGCAGGGACTTGTAGATGACCTCGAGCCAGTGGGTCTGGCGACGAGTATGTAGCGAGGGCCAGCCGACTAGAGCATACAGATCGCAGTGGAGGGTGGTATAAGGGGCTTTGGTGACAAAACGGATGGCACTGTGATAGACTGCATCTAGTATTGGAAGCTTTTTTCTAGATGACATCCGAAGGCGAGGATCGGTAGGATAGTCAGTTTTACTAGGGCAAGTTTGGCGGCGTGAGTGAAGGAGGCTTTGTTGCGAAATAGAAAGCCGATTCTAAATTTGATTTTGGATTGGAGATGTTTAAAACTACTTAAGGATCATTGGGGCGCTAGCGCCAAATTCAAAATCCAAAAGTAGAATTATAAAACATTCATCAATATACACATGTTGCATACTCTTCAAAAGCCTAGACTCTTGGCAATATCACAGCGTTGTCAGATTTAAAAAAGGCTTTACGGCGAAAGCACAACATTTGATTGTTTGAGGATAGTACCCCACATATTTTCTGCATTAGCATAAATCCATAACCAGCGTGGGTCTCACAAAACACATAAAAGAGCTAAAATAAAATTGCTTACCTTTGATGATCTTCTGCTGAGGGAAATCCGAAGTGTCCAAGCAAGACAATCCATGTTCCTTTTGTTAGAAAAAGTCATTGTTGATATCCATGAATCTCCGTTTGGTTGGCGCGTTATGTTCAGAAAATCCCCCAACAATGCACCGTCTACTCGTCCATTGTACAGTGAAGAGAAAGCGTTCAAATTAAACCGATCAACTTTGCCCAAACAAATCAAACATCATTAATAATGTATCCCTGGGTACACTTTTATGTATATTGACTACTATATTTCACACGGATAATAACCTGAACGATAGAAAAGGAAAATAATGAGGCGCACACTCATGGTCTCTCGCACAAAACTCAAAATCCTCTTCCTCACTCCTCTTACATATTCTTCTTCTATTCTGTGATCTACCATGATAAACGCATGAAACCTTGTCTAAAGACTGTTGACATCTAGTGGAAGCCATAGGTACTGCAACCTGGGTCCTATTTTACAGAGAATCCCATAGACAGGCATTGGAAGTGAGGGCATGTCACAAAAAAAAAAAATCCGGACAGAATTTCCTCTGGATTTTGCCTGCTATATCAGTTCTGTTATACTCACAGACATTATTTTAACCTCTTAGGCAGAAGCAAGGTGATTTGGGGCGCTAGCGCCCCACTCCCGACACTACCAGGTGAAATGCAAGGCAAAATCCAAAAGTTGAATTATTAAACATGCACCAATATACAAGTGTTTCATACTCATCAAAAGCTCTGCTTCTTGGCAATATCACAGCGTTGTCAAAAAGGCTTTACGGCGAAAGCACTACATTTGATTGTTTGAGGGTAGCACCTTCAGTATTTTCCATAACCATGAAATCTTTAGCCAGCACGGTCCATAGAAAATGCATTTCACAGGGAAAACCTGTGCCTTACCTTTTGTAGAACGTCTGCAGAGGGCTTCCTAAGTGTCCAACGAAGACAATCCATGGGTATATGGTTATAAAAAGTCATTAATTATATCCATAAATCTCCGTTTGGTTGGCGCCTTGTGTTCAGAAAATCCAACGTGAAGAGAACGCGTTCAACTAAACCTATAATCTTTCCCTCAACAAAACAAAAACCAATTAAAATGCATCCTTAGCTTATCTTTTATGAATAAAAGTGATAATATTTCACTTGGATGGTCACCTAAACGTTATATAAGTCAAACAAAGTGGACCGCTCAGCCAAACGTGCGCCCAAAAACGTGCAACTGAAAAAGAGCTCCCGTCACCAAAACCGCAGCCTATTGAACACATTGGTTCCAATTGCCATGAAACTTTACGTATACACTGCTGACATCCAATGGAAGCAATAGGTACTACATTCAGTGTCCTGGTATAAAGACTTTTCTAAAGGCACTGTCTCAAAGTGAGCCATAAGCCACCAGAATGACATTTCCAGATGGAATTTTCTCTGGTTTTTACCTGTCAAATGAGTTCTGTTACACTCACAGACAAAATGTTAACACTTTTGGAAACCTCAGAGTGTTTTCTATCCAATAGTACTGATTATGTGCATATCCTATTTTCTGAGCCTGAGTGGCAAGCATTTTACTTTGGGCACGCCAGACGCTCCAAAACCGTCACCACAGCTGCCGCTCCTTGAGAGGTTAACAGTTTTAGAAACTTCAGAGTGTTTCCTATCCAATAGTACTAATTATGTGCATATCCTAGTTTCTGGGCCTGAGTGGCAGGCATTTTACTTTGGACACGCCAGACTCTCCAAACTTCCGAATACTGCCCTGGTGCCTGTAGAGGTTAATGTGAGTCTGGAAGGAGAGTTTACAGTCTAGCCAGACACCTAGATATTTGTAGTTGTCCACATATTCTAGGTCAGAGCCGTCCAGGGTAGTAATGCTAGTCGGGCAGTCGGTTGCAGGCAGCGAACGGTTGAAAAGCATGCATTTGGTTTTACTAGCGTTTAAGATCAGTTGAAGGCCATGGAAGGAGTGTTGTATGGCATTGAAGCTCGTTTGGAGGTTAGTTAACACAGTGTCCAAAGAAGGGCCAGAAGTATACAGAATCAGCAAGTGCGACATCATTGATATATACAGAGAAAAGAGTCGGAAAGAGAATGGAACCCTGTGGAACCCCCATAGAGTGATGCCGCCATGCGGTTTCCGAGCTGGTCACGGGTGCACCATAGCCACGCTCAAGGTACTAAACGATATCACAACCGCCATCGATAAAAGACAGTACAGTGCAGCTGCATTCATCGACCTGGCCAAGGCTTTAGACTCCGTCAATCATCGTATTCTTATCGACAGACTCAACAGCCTTGGTTTCTCAAATGACTGCCTCTCCTGGTTCACCAACTACTTCTCACATAGAGTTCAGTGTGTCAAATCGGAGGGCCTGTTGTCCGGACCTCTGGCTTTCTCTATGGGCTTACCACAGGGTTCAATTCTCAGGCCGACTCTTTTCTCTGTATATATCAACGATGTCGCACTTGCTGCGAGTGATTCCTTGATCCACCTCTACGCAGACGACACCATTCTGTAGCGCCCCACTCCCGACACTACCAGGTGAAATGCAAGGCGCCAAATTCAAAATCCAAAAGTTGAATTATTAAACATGCATCAATATACAAGTGTTTCATAGTCATCAAAAGCTCTGCTTCTTGGCAATATCACAGCATTGTCAGATTTCAAAAAGGCTTTACGGCGAAAGCACCACATTTTATTGTTTGAAGGTAGCACCTAACATATTTTTGCCATTACCATAATTTCATAAGCCTCCACGGTTCACAGAAAACACATTTCACAGCGAAAACAAATCAATTACCTTTTGAAGAACTTCTGCTGAGGGCTTCCAAAGTGTCCAACGAAGACAATCCATGGTTCTTTTGTTAGAAAAAGTAATGTATTATATCCATAAATCTCTGTTTGGTTGGCGCGTTATAATCAGAAAAAACTGCGTCGACTCCTCCATTGAAACGTGAAGAGAACTCGTTCAACTTATACCTATAAACTTGTCCAAGAACAATCAAACATCATTGTAAATGTATCCTTAGGAACACTTATGTATAAATAGCATAATATTTCAACCGGAATATAAACTGGGCGATAAGAAAGAAAAAAAACTAAGGACGCGCCTGCCGGGAGCGCGCATTTTCTTGTAGGGACATCTCTGGGGGCACTTCCTTATTCCTCCTCTTCTCTGCTCTAAAAGCATCTAAAATGAATCAGAACACTTTCTCGAGACTGTTGACATCCAGAGGAAGCGATAGGTACTGCATTCATATGCCCTTATAAGGGCATTTTCATAAGGGAGGGGTTCCAAATGAGGCAATGTGTCAAAACCACTTTTTCCAGGACAGAAATTCCTCGGGTTTCGCCTGCCATATCCGTTCTGTTTTACTCACAGACAAAATGTTAACACTTTTAGTAAATTCAGAGTGTTTTCTATCCAATGGTACTAAATATGTGCATATCCTATTTTCTGGGCCTGAATGGGAGGCATTTTACTTTGGGCACGCCAGGGTCTCCAAAACGGTCACCTCGTGCGCTGCTCCCTAAGAAGTTAACTGTTAGACATTCATGTCTTAGCTACGATTCCTAGCTAGTTGTCTAATAGCCGAGTTGACTTCCTATTTTAAAAGGACTTGATGAGTAGAATAACTAGCTAGCTAATTAACGTTATTATTTGAAACCATTTAGTCCTATGATTAAATGTCTTGTCATTTACAAAGCGTTATTTGTTTCTGGCAGTGTAGATCTGATATGACGTTCTTTTTACCACATTTTATAGATCAAGGATGTCCACCAGCACACCACCAACACATTAGAAAATACAGGTCAACCCCAATAAAAGTAAGTACAGAATAATTGTCTTGTTTTTTACATTTACTGTTTTCTCAATATTATAATATTGTTCTTCTGGAAACCTGTCTTTCTCTATGTACGTGGCTGTGTGTAATAATGTGTAGATCTCCCTCCAATGCAACACCCCCAGGTGCAAGGGACGCTTTGAGAAGGTTCTAGAGGTGGTGACCCACTTCACCCTTCGCTACATGGAGGAGACAGTCTATCCTCAAACTCAATAGTCAAAAAATGGAACTCCTCCTCATAGGCACCAAATCCACCCTCACCAAAGCTGGCAACCTCACCATTGATGACACCACTGTCTTTCTTGACATCATCCTGGACTCCACCCTATACTTTGACCACCACATAAGACAGACTGTCAAATCCTCATTCTTCCACCTCTGTAACATTGCCAAAGTCAGGTCCTTCCTCTCCTGTCTCCCGTCTTGACTACTGCAATTCTTCGGCATCAACTCAAGCTCCCTCCATAAGCTCTTCATGGTTCAAAACTCTGCAGCCCGACTCCTCACCCACACTAAGTCCTGGCAGCAGATCACCCCTGTCCTCCGTGATCTCAACTGGCTCCATGTCTCCCATTGCATAGATTACAAGATCCTCCTTCTGACCTACAAAGCCTCTCAGACCTTCTTCTCCCCTACCAACTGTCATGACTTTCCCTCCTGTGTGAGGATCAAAGAGAGCCCCCCCTCTCTCCCACCAGAGAGGAAGGGGGGGAGGGTCCTATGACTTTAACGACCGGTCAAAAGCTCTCTCTCTCTGCACTGCAATATGGAGAAGTCAAAAAAATAATTTGTGTGTAGAGAGAGACTCTGCCCAAAGACTTTAACATCAAAAGGTACGACATTGAAACAATATTTCTAAAGTAAATAATGTGGGAAATGGTTGGTGGGGCTCTAAACAATAATCATGTCAAATCAGTTGTTGTTTTGGGATATCATTAAGGACCGTGGTTTTACCGGTAACTCTACAAATGTATACGTCCCAGTTATCAGATTTACATCTTAATGTTGTGGAATTTGAATGATTAAATATGAAACTATTTGTGAGAAGATCAAATGTGATTTTAGCCTTCTAAATGACAGAATTGTTTTTCATGTACAGTTTTACCCTGTCAGTAACTATGCCCACATGAGCACAGACATTATGCCAAAAGGATGGAACGCCCCTTTTTCCCAGAGTGCTTATAAAAGGACTCGAAATTTACATTAGACCAGTCAGCGTGGAGTGGTGGCTACACGGCTGAGAAATGGTTTAAAACTAAAGACGAGTATACGTGCAGTGCAAGCTGAAATAGTACGAAATGGTTTAAAGACTACAATACCAGAAAATGGAAAGACCCTCTGAAACTCTTCGAAGACTACACAGTCTGCAGCTGTTTATGCACTGTTAGCCTAGGAAACTCGACCGAAGACAAGAGATTTTTTTATTTATCCATTATTTTACCAGGTAAGTTGACTGAGAACACATTCTCATTTACAGCAACAACCTGGGGAATAGTTACAGGGGAGAGGAGGGGGAAGAATGAGCCAATTGTAAACTGGGGATGATTAGGTGACCATGATGATGTGAAGGACAGCTTGGGAATTTAGCCAGGACACCAGGGTTAACATCCCTACTCTTACAACAAGTGCCATGGGATCTTTAATGACCTCAGAGAGTCAGGACAACCATTTAACATCCCATCTGAAAGACAGCACCCTACACAGGGCAATGTCCCCAATCACTACCCTGGGGCATTGGGATATTTTTTTAGACCTGAGGAAAGAGTACCTCCTACTGGCCCTCCAACACCACTTCCAGCAGCATCTGGTCTCCCATCCAGGGACTGACCAGGACCAACCCTGCTTAGCTTCAGAAGCAAGCCAGCAGGATGCAGGGTGGTATGCTGCTGGCAAGACAAAGAACAATTTCCTCTCACCGCTATAGGTATCTCTACTAAGCAAACAGAGTAAAGGACAAGGCCTGCTGAACACCGCGTGGTACACCTCTGGAAGAGCCATTCTGACAGACACTCCGAGACCAAGAAGCTATGACTACAAAGGACATGGTGGCCTCTGGTGGACAACCAGAGACTTACACAACCAGAGACCTTATGTCGAACTATTCGTCAGACTGATCGGGTGATTTCAACAGAGAGAGATGACAAAGACATACAAGCGTAAATATGTACATTGCATTTCTAAATCCGAATGAATGGTTGTTAGGGTGCTAAATGTCCATATTTACGATGAGCGTATAATTCAACTGTACGTACGATAGTTGAATTCCTTTGTCTCTCCTTTTCCCGCTCTTTCTTTTCCACCCCTTTTCTTGTGTAACCAGCCGTCATATCGGGTTAGTCCACTAGGGACTTTTCATTACATTATGTGATAATCAACGTATAATCTATCCTGTTTGTGTGGTTAGTTAGTAAATAAATAATTAAGCCAATTTGTGTATCGCTGAATCATGTAAATTAGGGTTTGTACAGATTTAACGGATTATGCGAAGTTCAGAATGAGACTGAAATAGGAGCAAATGATTGCTGGATGACGGATAGTATATCAAGATGTTCTGATATTCTTGAGCTAATTCGGGAAACGATAACTCGTTAAATAAACTTTTCCCGTTGTGCCCCAGATGACTACTTAATTGTTATATAATTCATTTAATTGCGTAATAATTGAACGTGGTATGTAATTATTTGATAAATAGCCGTCATCGCATTAATGGTAGTCACGTCACGACACAACCCACACGCGCACTCTGTTCCACCACAGCAGGCCACCTTGTCATCCCCAGGTCGAAGCTCCAGAGCTTCAGTGACAACGCCTTCTCCAGCTTGTTCCTAGGCTATGGAACTCCCTCTCTCCATCTATCCATGACTCTGAGTCCATTACCATTTCAATCCCTACTAATGTACCCCCCCCCCCCTACACACACACACACATTCAAGCAAAGAAATACACTAAAGACATTTCTCTCTTCTCTTCACCATACCAAGCAGCACCTAACCCAAAACCCAACCCCTAAACCGGGTTTGTATCCTAACCCCAATCCCACCCTTTACCCTAAACCAGGTTCACATTCAAATGCCAACACTGCCCTCCCCATACACTGATACATCACACTCTCTCCCTTCCTTGAGCCCACCCCTCACTTTATTCATGTATTTGTTTAGTCTGTTTTTTTTTTTTTCCTTCTACAATTGTAACGCGACTTTGGATCCTTGAAAACCGGTATACAAGTCCCATTTATTATTATTACTGTTTATTATTATTATTATTATCATCATCATCTTTGACCTGAATCACCGGAGGAGAGGAAGAGGATCAGCAATTATCCTCAATGGATGTCACCCAGTCAGGTCACCCGTGATACATAGTCAACGTCCATCCATTTCTGAGGATGTTGGGAGATGACGTGGAAACTGGCCACTAGGGGCAACAGTGAGCGTTGTTACCTTCAAGTAGGTTTTCGTTTTGCTAGGGTGTTGTGGGTGTAAGCATCTGCCTTTGGTGCCAAATTTTGCATGTTCGAATCCAGGACAAAACTGAGCTGGTGGAATAACACCGACAGACCAGGCATGCCCACTGACTGGCCTCAGCTCCAGATGCATATTATTGTCAGAATTAGTCTAACGCAATGAACAGTGTTACAAGCAAATGTAGCAGACTGTACAAGAGTGGTTTCAAGTTTCAAGTTTTATTAGTCTTATGTACGGGATACACATGGTATAAACATTCTAACGGAATGTTTACTAGCAGGTTCCTTCTCGACAATGCAACAACAATACGAAATAATACAATTTAAGAATACGAACAAAATAAATGGCTCAGTAGAAAGCACAATTTATAGTCCAATATTTACTCATGTTTTGGGGAAGGGGGAATTGGGGGGCAAGTGTTTAAATCGTACAGTATTTATCAATCCTAATAGAGTCTGGTAGCAGCAGTTGTGATGTGTGTGTTTAGCAGGAATATGTGTGTATTTTTGTGTGGGTGTGTGCGTGAGTGATTGCATGTGTGCTAAGGTGTGGAGAATTAGAGCAGGTGGTCAGTCCAATTCAAGTGTTCAAGATAGTAGTGTATGATCCAACAATGTGACCTTTATTAGAGACTTCTTGAGGTTTATATAGTGGACTGGCCTGCCTTTTTATTCAATGAAACCTCTCTTTCAGGAGTGGGCATCAGGAAAGAAAAGCAAAAAAGGGTAGAAAGAGGCACAGCAAGGCACAATAGTGGGGAGCATGTCTCCATCGGTCTTTATGACCTCATGTTACAGTACAACTTTATCTCAATGATGTTAAGTAGTTGGAGTCATTCAGTACTCACCATTTCATTATGATGAATCATCAATTCCTAATTATTGATTGGTTTGTTAATTGTTTGAAGAAACTGTTAGTGTATGGTTGATTTACAGTATGTCTCCTCTTTGTGTGTGTGTGTGTGGATGGATACATTCAGACACAGCGATCAGCTTGTTGGGGGTGAACTAGGAGCACAGTGCTGAGCGGTGGGACAGAGTAGACGGTAACAGAGTGGCCTTCGTCCTGAGCCCTATACAGTGAGGGAAAAAAGTATTTGATCCCCTGCTGATTGTGTATGTTTGCCCACTGACAAAGAAATGATCAGTCTATAATTTGTAATGGTAGGTTTATTTGAACAGTGAGAGACAGAATAACAACAAAAAACTCCAGAAAAACGCATGTGAAAAATGTTATAAATTGATTTGCATTTTAATGAGGGGAATAAGTATTTGACCCCCTCTCAATCAGAAAGATTTCTGGCTCCCAGGTGTCTTTTATACAGGTAACGAGCTGAGATTAGGAGCACACTCTTAAAGGGACTCCTCCTAATCTCAGCTTGATACCTGTATAAAAGACACCTGTCCACAGAAGCAATCAATCAATCAGATTCCAAACTCTCCACCATGGCAAAGACCAAAGAGCTCTCCAAGGATGTCAGGGACAAGATTGTAGACCTACACAAGGCTGGAATGGACTACAAGACCATCGCCAAGCAGCTTTATGAGAAGGTGACAACAGTTGGTGCAATTATTCGCAAATGGAAGAAACACAAAAAAACTGTCAATCTCCCTCGGCCTGGGGCTCCATGCAAGATCTCACCTCGTGGAGTTGCAATGATCATGAGAACGGTGAGGATCTCAGCCCAGAACTACACGGGAGGATCTTGTCAATGATCTCAAGGCAGCTGGGACCATAGTCACCAAGAAAACAATTGGTAACACACTACGCCGTGAAGGACTGAAATCCTGCAGCGCCTGCAAGGTCCCCCTGCTCAAGAAAGCACATATACATGCCCGTCTGAAGTTTGCCAATGAACATCTGAATGATTCAGAGGATAACTGGGTGAAAGTGTTGTGGTCAGATGAGACCAAAATGGAGCTCTTTGGCATCAACTCAACTCGCCGTGTTTGGAGGAGGAGGAATGCTGCCTATGACCCCAAGAACACCATCCCCACCGTCAAACATGGANATTATGCTTTGGGGGTGTTTTTCTGCTAAGGGGACAGGACAACTTCACCGCATCAAAGAGACGATGGACGGGGCCATGTACCGTCAAATCTTGGGTGAGAACCTCCTTCCCTCAGCCAGGGCATTGAAAATGGGTCGTGGATGGGTATTCCAGCATGACAATGACCCAAAACACACAGCCAAGTCAACAAAGGAGTGGCTCAAGAAGAAGCACATTAAGGTCCTGGAGTGGCCTAGCCAGTCTCCAGACCTTAATCCCATAGAAAATCTGTGGAGGGAGCTGAAGGTTCAAGTTGCCAAACGTCAGCCTCGAAACCTTAATGACTTGGAGACGATCTGCAAAGAGGAGTGGGACAAAATCCCCCCTGAGATGTGTGCAAACCTGGTGGCCAACTACAAGAAACGTCTGACCTCTTTGATTGCCAACAAGGGTTTTGCCACCAAAAGTACTAAGTCATGTTTTGCAGAGGGGTCAAATACTTATTTCCCTCATTAAAATGCAAATCAATTTATAAAAATGCGTTTTTCTGGATTTTTGTGTTGTTATTCTGTCTCTCACTGTTCAAATAAACCTACCATTAAAATTATAGACTGATAATTTCTTTGTCAGTGGGCAAACGTACAAAATCAGCAGGGGATCAAATACTTTTTTCCCTCACTGTACTACGAATCAGGTTTGAGGAGCTAGCTAGGTAACTTTGGTCAGCTCTGAGTTAATCTCGGGATAACCGGTACCATGAAAGTGGCTCACCTTTTTGCCAGGTAAATTTCTAAGGCAACAAATTCTTCAGAACTAACCTGCTCCAGGCCAGGCTGACTCAGGGCTAACTCCATTTATCAGTTGAGTTGAGGACCAATGAAATCAGATACCCTCCCTCTTGCCATCATCCCCTTCATTTGAGGAAGATGACTAAGTATTCTATTAATCAAATGTTTTTTTGTGTAAAAATGACACTGACATTACACATTTAGTAAGGACAGCATTTGCTTTCCAAACTGTACGTTTTTCCTGCAATTGTATGTTGAAATCTGAATAGGCAAATGGACAGCCGCGATCAATCATAGAAATATAATCCATAGATGGCAGTTCTAGTCAAGTCAAGACTAACAGATATTGCTAATGTACCCATGAGTTTAACAGTCAAATTGCCAAAATCTTTCTATGGATTATATGTCTATGGCCACAATGTAACAAGCTGTTCCACAGATAGAAGGAGTGATAGGAGTGTGAAAATAGTGCTAGTGCAGTCAAATAAGCACACCAAAGACGGCATTAACAACAAATAATAAGATCAAGACGGCACTTCTAAAAGCCTATTTCACACCATAGCCTGCTGAATTTGTAAGATAACTTTTCTTTAATTTTGATTTAATCACAAATGAAATTGCGGCAGTGACTCACCAATGGTTTGATGTTTCAGCATTGCACGCGCAGTTACAAGCCTGCTAGAGTTAGCGGCAAGTAGGTGAGCCTAACTAGATCTAGCTTTCTTCATAGTATACCATTTTGGTATACAGTGATACACACACAAACCACCATTTGGGTGGTTTAAACCGTTGGTACGTTGTCAAGGAGGACGGTCATGTGTGTTTGCGAACAGAGGATCACTTATTTGAGCCAAGTGTGGGACAGGGACACTGGAGGAAGATTTACGCTTTTTGCATTAGCACTACACACCTGATTCAAATCATCAACAATCGATGATAAGTTGAATCGACTGTAGTACTAGGGCAAAAACTAAAATGTGCAGCCCTTTTGGTCCCCCAGAACCAGGATTAAGAAATGCAGTTATATCCAGACAAATCACATTCTCCACCTCACCTCTCCCAGGCTACTGTTTGTAGACATGATCCAACTCTGTGAACACATTGACTATACTTCAATGACTGTTTGTTATGTGTACCTGTTTGCTTTCTTTTCCAATCACAAGCGTGTAGGTTATATACAAGAACATACTTTAGTTTTTGTTTTTTTCAGTGTTGCTACAGTTAGCAAACAAAGTAGTTGTGAAACTAGTTATGTTTTTCAGGTGATCATGGTGAGTCTATCATAGAGATTGGCAAGTCTGGTCCTCAGAATGCAATTAGTTTAACTTCTCAGGGAGCAGCTCCCGAGGTGACCGTTTTGGAGAGCCTGGCGTGCCCAAAGTAAAATGCCTCCCATTCAGGCCCAGAAAATAGGATATGCATATATTTAGTACCATTGGATAGGAAACACTCTGAATTTTCCAAAACTGTTAACCATTTGTCTGTGAGTGAAACAGAACGGATATGGCAGGCAAAACCCAGAGGAATTTCTGTCCTGGAAAAAGTGATTTTGACACATTGCTCATTTGGGAACCCCTCCCTCATGAAAATGACCATATAAGGGCATATGAATGCAGTACACGTCGCTTCCTTATGATGTCAACAGCCTCGAGATGGTGTTTTCCTCCATTTTGGATGAATTTAGACCAGAGAAAAAGACCAAACAAGTGGGTCCCCCCTTGATGACAACAGTACCCAGGGCGCGCGCCCGAGAAGTCGCACAGTGTCTTATTTATCCTCGTTATCCATCAGTTTATATTCCGGTTGATTTATAATAGTAAATATACGTAAAAGTGTTCCTAAGGATACATTTAAAACTATGTTTGAATGTTCTTGGACAAGTTTATAGGTATAAGATGAACGAGTTCGCGCCACGTTTCAATGGACTAGTGGAGGCTGTCGTTTCTGACTATGACGCGCGAACCAAATGGAGATTTATGGATATAATACAT
>QNTS01001976.1:115023-142144 GCA_003317085.1 Hucho hucho
CAAAGATCGGACATGAACTGTGTAGCGCATAGACACAAACTACAAACAAAGTTAACTTCCCACAAGGAAAGGAGGGAAAAAGGGCTACTTAAGTATGGTTCCCAATCAGAGACAACGATGGACAGCTGTCCCTGATTGAGAGCCATACCCAGCCAAAACAAAGAAATACAAAAGTGAACATAGAATGCCCACCCCAAATCACACCCTGACCAAACCAAAATGAGACATAAAAAGGCTCATACAGGTCAGGGCGTGACACAAACAAAAATTCCTCTCGCTTCTATAGTAATTTCTTGGTGGGTTATGAACTAGGAACAGCATGAAAATGTCCTTGGCCTGACCGCTCCTGCAACATGAAGCTAGTGCTTTGTTATTTTAGATAGTAACACTGGATGGACACTTCACAAAAACTGGAATTAAAAATGGATTAGACAGCTTTTGACAGCAGTGTTTTTAATTTACACTGTGATTTGCATGCCACGAGTGGAATAATTGCTGGATATTTGATGGGGAACATTCATTGACATGTCCCGCTTATGAAATAATTAGGTTGTGTCTTGTTTTAATGAGAAATAACACATCTAAACAATTACTCTTCATTTCATTGTGATATAATTTTTAGACATCAATACATTAATTTCCTGCAGGCAATATGAGATGTGTGTGTGCATTTGTGTTTGTGTGTATACTAAATACACTAAGTATACTATATATATATATTTTTTTTTCACCTATATTTATATGCTGTGATTATAGGCAGAGATCAGGTAATTGTATAAATTGTTAACATGATTGAGTGTCTCAGGTGTGCTGGTGGCATGGTAAAAGGTTGCAGTATAACTGCATTCATTTAATCAAAAAATAATAACTGGCCTGACAACAGGCAGTGAAGGATTTATCAAACTGTTACCCAGCTCCATTTGTGACTATTGAGGGGAATTAAAGTATCCTATAAGGTTAAAGCCACTCTACACACTTCAAAGATGGGTTTACCAGCTGTCAGTAAATACATTATCTGTTTCAGGGACTATGACTTTGATTGACAGCTATTGAGAAACATGAAGTCAAGCATTGCGTTTCAGTTGAGATGTAGCTAGGGCAGTGTTTACCAAACTCAGTCCTTGAGACCCCAAGGGCTTCACGTTTTTGTTTGTACCCTTACACTACACAGCTGATTCAAATCATCAAAGCTTGATGATTAGTTGATTATTTCAATAGGGGACCGAGTTTGGGAAACCCTGTGCTGGAATCCCACCACTGCCACCAAATTCCTCTGGACATCAGACTGAAGTCTAAAAAGAGACAACATGTTGTCTCGTCAACACAATGTTTAAATGTCTGTTTACCTTTAATTGAATTAAATAATATGAGGAACGTACAGGTAGGTAGAGGGACGTAACACTTACAACCCTGTTTCTTTCTCTCTCTCTCGCACTCTCTCTCTTTCTTTATTTATTTTTTTCTTCCACACAAAACATTTTGTGAGTGCCTACAGTTCAGTTTAGCCTACCTGTTTTCCTGTTTTCTGATAACATTCCCATAAGATAAATTCCCCAAACTCCCTCTTCTAACCTGTCTCTCTCCTTTTCCCTCCCTCCTTCCCTCTCTCCCTCCTTCTTTTCCCCCTTGGTCTTGGGGGTACACGTTTTCCCTCAGATTTATGACATGGGCGTATAGGTGCACTTGACAGCTCTCAGATTGGCGCAGTAGAAGAGAGACGGGTTAGCTGGGTGAATCTATCAGGGGTCCGACCAGGAGGTGGGAGGGAAGGAGAGAGCCGAGGGAGAGGAGGAGAGAAAAAGAGAAAGAGATAGAAGGGCTTTGATGGGCCCTGCTGAGCACACAAGCCTCCATGCTGAGTACTTCGGCGGCTGGCTGACAGTTGTGCTCAGCCTTCACTGTAATAATGAATAAAAGGGAACTCCCTTCAGATTAGACATCTTCCATGTTTTGACATTGACCTTAATACATAATTTAACACAAAGCTTGAACAGTGTGTAATGAGATAAGAGAGGGCCACTAGAAGGAGAGACCTAGGCAAAAACAGATGGGGCCAAACGTGAAAGCCTGTGACGGTACACATCATAATGTGTGTGATCCTCAATCGGACCAAAGAAAAAGCTAGCTAGCCATCGATTAGGAGGTTTCTGAGTGTGTGTGTGCGTGTCTGTCTGTCTACAGTACCTGAAGGCTCGGTGGTGTGTTTTGTGCGGTTCTGTGAGTGTTTAAATGCTTAGCTTGCACTTTACGACAGGCTATGACAGGTTGAGAAATACACTCTATGCCATTGCTTACTCCTATGTAAATACATGCAGGATTCAGCTGCTGTAAAATTAACATGAAAAGGTAATATTGTAAAAGTTAATTTGCTGATTGGTAGATTAGTGTAATGGAGTCTTGAACAAACTTCTCAGTGTTTTACTGTATTTCTCTTACACTCTGAGTAGTCCAAACACTACATTCTAAGAAAAAAGGGTTTCAAAAGGGTTATTCGTCTGTCCCAATAGGATAACCCTTGTACAACCAAAAGGGTTCTACCTGCACAGCAAAATCTTCAGTGTTAAAATTCAGGTGTTAATGATTTTGGTCAAAGAGTTGAGGTTCTGGTGTTTTCACAGGAGAAATGAACAATAGAGTCTGGTATTCAATCACAGTTCAAGTTGGTCAGCTCCCAGCAGTGTTAATTGGAACATCTGGGATATTTTGATAAAGACCTGTTGAAATAAATCTGGGTGCCATTTTTCCTCCCTCACACTGAGAAAGTGGCAGCGGTGAGGGAAATATGAGTATTCTTACAATAAAATAGAGGCTATTCATTAGTTCATGAGTAAAATATTTTGTGGTTTGAAGTTGTGCTATAGCCACGTTTACTGAGAATCATCAACCTAGTAGCGAGTAGCGACCAGACAGCTAATTTAGCTAGTTAGCTAACATTAGTGAATGCAAGCTAGCACGCTAAAGATTAACATTAACTAGCTAATTAATTAATGGTTTGTTCAGCCAATTCCTATTTTGAGCTTAGCTTCAGTAAGTCGTAACAAGCGCACTGGTGTTAGTTAGTTAGCTAGTGCTAAGTAGTGCTAGCTAACGTTATCTCAGCATTTTTAACCTTGCTTGGTTAGCTTTTGCTTTTTAGCTAGCTAAGAAGCTAACGTTAGTAGCTAGCAAAATAAGTATTGCTTCCTGAGTCTAGCTGATGTTCCGGCAAGGAGCATATTACGCATATTAATGGTTGTGTAGAATCCTAACTACCACGTGCAGCACTAACAGTGCAGTAGCTAGCCAGCCACTGATTCCAACCTATTTCGTTTTGACAGCACATTAGGAGAAGTTGGAGGTTTTTCTGAGTTAGATTAGTTGGTTGATTTACCCATTAATGTCCTTATTAGTGCGTTTCATGGAAAGAAAACAGAGATAAAAAAGGCACCACCAGAAGTGCCAAGAGCAGTACAAAGATTTCCTGGCCTCTCAGGAAGACGTAGAACATTTGCCAAAACCAAACATTTGCCAAAGGTAACTGAAGTAGCTCATTTTGGTCAGGCAGGTAACATGATAAGCACCGTTCTTACAATTCCCACTACACTACATTCTGAAGACAGGAACTAAAATGGATGAAATGTTTAATCAGACATGTGTTGGCCTATTGTCTCTCTTTCCTCCACAGCCTCAAACAGAAGTTGACACCAGAATGATTAACAAAGTACAGTACCAAAACTTCCCAAAGCTTGTTTTCAGGAATTCATCCCTGAAGGCAAGTTTACTATTTAGAATGATACACTATTATCCACCTGCCATTAAGCTAGTCTACAATGAGGAAATATGGTTGGGTTGATAATTTCAGCTTCTTCATATGCACTCATTATCTTTCAAACTCATTGTTATCACTCCATTCCCACAGACAAAACAGTCACAGTGGAAGATGAGACCGGCACAGAGGATGTGTTTGCAGAGCTAGTGACCTCAAAGGACATATGTTTTGTTGTCCAGGATGATGATATTGACAATGGTAAATGTACGTTTTCATGTTGAACTGAAACTGTGCTTCACAGCTATAACTTAATCTGGAGACCTTACTAAACCTTTGGTGAACAAAACTTCAGACAATGGGTGTAATTCATTTTGACTAATAACTTTTGTGTTTCAGATACAGACAGCATCCAGACAGCACCCAGCTTGACATATACACTGTCCCGGCTTATTGCAGTAGAGAGAGTGGCGGTGATGTGACGAAACGGATAAGAATGGAAGAGGTGTTGCAGAGTTCACCTGCCAGAGACGTAAGGCACCTTTTTTTTTATCAAAATGATCCTTCACCAACTTTGTTATGGATATCCATAGCATTATCCAGCAGATCATCATCGGTGACATTATCCAACAGATTGCTAATTGTGTATTTTGACACAGACCTCAGGCTTCTACTCCTTGCTGATCAACAATGCCTGTGATGTTTGTTTCAATCTGTTAAGTTGATAAAAGAGATTATACTGATGAAACCAGGAAGGGCAGCAATGCTGAGGGAATGTGAGGACACAGTGACAATCTGTGACAGTTCAAGATGGCAGATGGTGAACTTCCTAACGGCACAAATTACTGAGTATGTAACACTGGTAAAGTGTTACATTTGACTCTAAGGTTGTTAAATTTCAAATTTGCCATCTGGAACAAAAAGGGTTCTACCTGGAACCAAAAATGGGTCTTAAAAGTGTTCTCCTATGGGGACAGCTGAAGAACCCTTTTAGGTTCTAGATAGCATGTTTTTTCTAAGAGCGTAGTACTGAGAAGAACGCAATTGTCAAAAGAGCATTCCTTGCATCCTTCAGCACTGATCTGAAAACAGAAGATAAGTGAGAAGAGAAACCCACATGGGAACTTTCTTTTACACCATAACAAATGAAGGCAAGGAGTGTGTCACAAGTCTGCATGTAAACACACATTCTTAGCCTTCTCATTAAGAGGTATAATTATGACCGGTGACTCGAGGAACCTTGGAGATCCTCTAGGATCCCCTGGAGTTCCTCAAGGAACCATTGCTAGTCAATGAGTTATATTTTCACCTTTGGTTAGTTGAGGGGTTCATGGAGGAACCTTTAATGATTCAATCAGGTAAAGGGTTCCTGGAGGAACCCTGGACTGCAGTCATGGCTTAGTAGGTGTGTGGCTTTCAGCTAGATCTTTTTTGGCCATCCATTACAGTAAATGTAATTCCTGTTAATATGTTCTGTTGTATTTTCATCACCAACAATGATGAGACAGCCTACAGGGAGAAGGTGAGGGCCCTGGGAGAGTGATGCCAGAAAAAGAACCTCTCACTCAATGTCAACAAAACAAAGGAGATGATCATGGACTTCAGGAAACAGGGGGAGCACGCCTCTATCCACATCGACGGGACCGCAGTGGAGAAGGTGGAAAGTTCCTCGCCGTACACATCCCTGACGATCTGAAATGGTCCACCCACACAGACAGTGTGGTGAAGAAGGCGCAACAGCACCTCTTCAACTTTAGGAGGCTGAAGAAATTTGTCTTGGCCCCTATAACCCTCACAAACTTTTACAGATGCACAATCGAGAGCATCCTGTTGGGCTGTATCAACGCCAGGTACGGCAACTGCACCGCTGCGCCACTCGGTAGCCCTAAATAGGATGTGGCTGTGTGTGTGAGTGGTGGAAAGTTCCTCGTGTGCCAGCGTGCAAGTAAATCAAATCAAATCAAGCCTAATTTAGACAGCACAATTCAGACATGGAATGCAATGCAATGTGCTTTACATAATAGCTGAAATATTTACTACACAACAAACATAAGATAAAAAACACAAAAGAATGATGCAAAGCTACAAATATGTGTTTTAAGATCTCTTTTAAATATGTCCACAGTTTCGACCCCCCTCAGGTTCTCTGGCAGGCTATTCCAGAGGCTGGGGGAAACAGAACTAAAGGCTGCCTCTCGATGCCTCTTGGTCCTAGGCTTTTGGATAGTTAAAAGGCCAGTGCCAGAGGACCTGAGGGACCTACTGGGTACATAGCTTAAAAGCATGTCTGACAGTTATTGGGGTGCACAATCGTGGATTGATTTAAAAACCAATAAAATTATCTTAAAATGAATTCTAGAACTCACAGGCAGTCATTGAAGAGACCTTAAAAAAGATGTAATGTGTGCTCTCCATCTGGTCTTGGTCAGTACCCATGCTGCAGCATTCTGTATCTTTTGCAGTTGACCAATGGCTTTCTTGGGTAGACCAGACAGGAGAGCATTACAGTAGTCAAGCCTGCTTTTAATAAAAGCATGGATGAGTCTCTCTGTATCAGCCTGAGAGAGAAACGGCTGCATCTTGGCAATGTTCCTCAGGTGGTAAAAAGCTATTTTGGTCGCATTCCTAATGTGTGATTTGAAATTTAGTTCCGAATCTAAAATAACACCTAGGTTTTTTACCTGGTGTTTTATCTTTATTGCCTGTGAATTAAAATGTGCTCCTAGATTCTCTATCTGTGCTTTGGCTCCAATAATGAGTACCTCGGTCTTGTCTTGATTTAGCTGGAGGAATTTATGAGCCATCCAAATATTTAAATCACTAATACAGTCTAATCATTTATTTGTGTAGCTAAAGTCTTCTGGTGACACAGAAAAATAAAGTTGTGTATCGTCTGCATAGCAGTGAAAATCAATGCTGTGCTTTCTGATAACACTGCCAAGGGGTAGCATATATAAACTGAACAGTACTGGACCCAAAATCGGACCTTGTGGAACGCCACATGTGATATGTATTTTCTCTGAGTTATGTTCACCAAGGGTGACAAAAAACAAATGATAGGTCCTAAACCAATTTAGGTAGGTCCTAAACCAATTTAGGCCAACCCACCTCTACAGTCTGTCCAGAAGGACATCATGGTCAAGTAGAAAAAACATGTTGACTCATCCTACTTGTAGAGAAATGCCAATGCCATCCTACCCCCACCCAGGTAGTGGCAGTGCTGGCAACACTGGCTGCAGTAACCCATGGGGAGGGAGTCACACTCGCATAATCAGAGAGGGGGCATATTTTTGTGGCTCTGATGGCACAAAATAATCAAAAGTCTGACTGCACAGAGATGCTTGGGAAAATGGTCACAACGGGGGACCAGCGTGTGTGTGTGTTTCAGGGGAAGGGGTGGATCTCATCTCCATCACCTAGGACTTGACTTAATCAAATCTAAATTTTTTGCCAAGTTTTGCTCAATCTTGACAGCTGAAACTGTATATGCTTTCTTAATATCAGGTCCTTTTTTGAGTTGGGGTCTGGGATGTAACAATCGTTTAGCATCTGAGGTCATGGTTGATTGTGGAGGAAAGGGGTTGAATGTGTAAGAGTATGTGTGTATGTATCCAACATCTATTGCAAGGAGGGTAAGGATGTTATGGACAATATAGGAGGAATCACAATAATTGTTTGCTAAAATAATAATTGCTTGATAAAAATGTAATGTAAAGGTAATCCTGGTTATAGGTAACAATCCTTTGCACGAACTGCCAACATTATTACGCATATTAATTGTTAATGATGGAAATTAAGATATGCAAGATATTTGAATATATATACTGTACAGTATATATTTTTAATAGCTATATATAAAGCAAATTGAGGTGAGAGCATTGGAAATACTATTAGCGGTTGATCTGCTTCTGTTTTGTGGGTGGAACCATGTGTTCTTTTTGAAGGATGTGTCCTGGCCTCTCGGGGGGCCTTGGATCCAGGGGGAAGGGGGTGGTCTGCCAGTCACTAGGATGACAACCCAACTTGGGATGGGAGGGGCTTTATCGGGTGGAATAGTGGAGAACAATTGGAGGGTTACTTAGTAGCAATGCAAATACTATGGTACAGCTATATGGCCACTCAATCACTACTGTACTTTTTAATAGTAAATTTACAAACATATATTATGAAAAATAGATTTGAAACTTGTATCTCATTATGGTAAATGGTGAAATAAGTATAGCCAGTTATAATTGTAATGGCTTAGCAGATGAGAAAAGAAGAACAATATTTACCTGGCTCAAAGAGAAGAAATATAATATAGTTTACAGGAAACTCATTCAACAATTTTAGGGGGGGGGGGGTTGAAATACACATCTCCCATGGGCAAAGAAACCCGAAAGTGGTGATGATATTAATTAACAGTAATTTTGATCCGAATGTGAAAATTGTTCAAACAGATCCGCAAGGTAGATGGATGATTTTAAATTTGTTATTGGACCATAAACAGATATGGCTCAAAAACCTTTACGGACCAAATAATGATGATCCACGCTTCTTTGAAAATATATATAATTAATGATCAGCCCTGCAAGCAATACAAGACTCCATTATTATGGTGGGAGAATATAATACTGTTTTAAACACCTCAATGGACCGTAAAGGAATTCACACTACAAACTATCACCCTTATGCTCTTAAGGAAATCATGAATGTCATGGATATATTGGAACTAGTGGATATATGGAGGCTTAAATATCCTAACCTAGTGAGATATACATGGCGGAGGCTCAATCAAGCAAGTTGTCTTGACTTCTTTTTTATGTCATTCTCGTTGACACAAAAGTAAAAAAAAATGTTGATATGGGATAGAATGCGGTCGGACCATAGGCGGCGCTCCTAGTGGCTGGAGACTTTAATGCAGGGAAAATTAAATCAGTTCTACCAAATCTCCATCAACATGTTAAATGTGCAACCAGAGAAAAAAAAAATCTAGATCACTTGTACTCTACACAAAGAGACGCGTACAAAGCTCTCCTTCGCCCTCCATTTGGTAAATCCGACCATAATTCTATCCTCCTGATTCCTGCTTACAAGCAAAAATTAAAGCAGGAAGCACCAGTGACTCGGTCTATAGAAAAGTGGTCAGATGAAGCAGACGCTAAACTACAGGACTGTTTTGCTATCACAGACTGGAACATGTTCCGGGATTCCTCCGATGGCATTGAGGAGTACACCACATCAGTCACTGGCTTTATCAATAAGTGCATCGAGGACGTCGTCCCCACAGTGACTGTACGTACATACCCCAACCAGAAGCCATGGATTACAGGCAACATTCGCACTGAGCTAAAGGGTAGAGCTGCCGCTTTCAAGGTGCGGGACTCTAACCCGGAAGCTTACAAGAAATCCTGCTATGCCCTGCGACGAACCATCAAACAGGCAAAGCGTCAATACAGGGCTAAGATTGAATCATACTACACCGGCTCNTTCAAAAAGGCTTTACGGCGAAAGCACAACATTTGATTGTTTGAGGATAGCACCTCACATATTTTTCCCATAGCCATGAATCGATTAGCCATCACGGCACACACATAACACATTTCACAGCGAAAACAAATCAATTACCTGTTGAAGAACATCTGCTGAGGTCTTCCTAAGTGTCCAACGAAGACAATCCATGGTTCTTTTGTTAGAAAAAGTCATGTATTTTAGCCATAAATCTCCATTTGGTTCGCGCGTTATAATCAGAAACTACAGCGTCCACTACTCCATTGAAACGTGACTAGAACTCGTTCATCTTATACCTATAAACTTGTCCAAGAACAATCAAACATCATTTTAAATGTATCCTTAGGAACACTTTTACGTATATTTACTATAATAAATCAACCGGAATATAAACTGAGCTCTAAAGACGGTAAAAAACACAGTGCGCGCTTCCCGAGAGCACGCATCCACTCCTATAGAGTTCCAAAGAGGCACTTCCTTATTCCCTCTACTTCTCTGCTCTAATTCATCTGAACAGAATCAAAACACTGTCTCGAGACTGTTGACATCCAGAGGAAGCGATCGGTACTGCATTCATATGCCCTTTTATGGGCATTTTCATGAGGGAGGGGTTCCAAATGAGGCACTCTGTGAAAACCACTTTTTCCAGGACAGAAATTCCTCGGGGTTTTGCCTGCCATATCCGTTCTGTTTTACTCACAGACAAATGGTTAACAGTTTTGGAATATTCAGAGTGTTTCCTATCCAATGGTACCAAATATGTGCATATCCTATTTTCTGGGCCTGAATGGGAGGCATTTTACTTTGGGCACGCCAGGCTCTCCAAAACGGTCACCTCGTGTGCTCATCCCTAAGAAGTTAAATAATAGGAATTGGATGTAACAAATGTATCACTAGCCACTTTAAACAATTTTGTATATAATGTTTACATATCCGACATTACTCATATGAAATGTATACACTGTACTCTAAAACATCTACTGAATCTTGCCTATGCCGTTCGGTCATCGACTCAAATCTCTAGCCACTTTAATAATTATAATTGGATGAAATAAATGTATCACTAGCCACTTTAAACGATGCCATTTATATAATGTTTACATATCCTACATTACTCATCTCATATGTATATACTGTACTCCATACCATCTACTGCATCTTGCCTATGCCGGTCAGCCATCGCTCATCCATATATTTATATGTACATACTCGTATTCATTCCTTTACTCTTGTGTGTATAAGGTAGTTGTTGTGAATTTGTTAGATTACTTGTTAGATACTACTGCATGGTCGGAACTAGAAGCACAAGCATTTCGCTACACTCGCATTAACATCTGCTAACCATGTGTATGTGACAAATAAAATTTGATTTGATTTGATTTACAGACCCGTAGCACTCACGTCCGTAGCCATGAAGTGCTTTGAAAGGTTGGTAATGGCTCACATCGACAACATTATCCCAGAAACCCTAGACCCCCCTCCAATTTGCATACCACCCAAACAGATCAACAGATGATGCAATCTCTATTGCACTCCACACTGCCCTTTCCCACCTGGACAAAAGGAACACTTATGTGAGAATGCTATTCATTGACTACAGCTCAGCGTTCAACACCATAGTACCCTCAAAGCTCATCACTTAGCTAAGGATCCTGGGACTAAACACCTCCCTCTGCAACTGGATCCTGGACTTCCTGACGGGCCACCCCCAGGTGGTAAGGGTAAGCAACAACACATCTGCCAAGCTGATCCTCAACACAGGGGTCCCTCAGTGGTGCGTGCTTAGTCCCCTCCTGTACTCCCTGTTCACCCACGACTGCGTGGCCAAGCATGACTCCAACACCATCATTAAGTTTGCAGAAGACATAACAGTGGTAGGCCTGATCACCGACAATGACGAGACAGCCTACAGGGAGGAGGTCAGCGACCTGGAAGCAATAGGTACTGAAATCTCCCTTATATGGTCATTTTCAATAGGGAGGGGTTCAAAATGAGGCAATGTGTCAATTAGACTTTTTCCAGAACAGAAATTCCTCGGGTTTTCGCCTGCTATATCCGTTCTGTTATACTCACAGACAATATTTTAACACTCTTAGAAACTACTTCAGAGTGTTTCCTATCCAATAGTACTAATTATGTGCATATCCTATTTTCTGGGCCTGAGTGGGAGGCATTTTACTTTGGGCACGCCAGACTCTCCAAAACCGTCACCTCGGGAGCTGCTCCCTAAGAAGTTAAGGACAACAAAGTCAAGGTATTGGAGTGGCCATCACAAAGCCCTAACCTCAAATCCTATAGAAAATTTGTGGGCAGAACTGAAAAAGCATGTGCGAGCAAGGAGGCTTACAAACCAAGGTTTGACTAGAAGCTCAAAATACGAAAACAATGTATTTTTTTGTAAATGTTAGCAACACCTCCACCTTTGCGGGATGCGCGGGGGATATGGTCAATAGTGTAACCAGGAGGTGAGGCCTCATTTAACACAGTAAATTCATCAGGCTTAAGCCATGTTTCAGTCAGGCCAATCACATCAAGATTATGATCAGTGATTAGTTCATTGACTATAACTGCCTTGGAAGTGATGGATCTAACATTAAGTATCCCTATTTTGAGATGTGAGGTATCACAATCTCTTTCAATAATGTGAGGAATGGAGGAGGTCTTTATTCCAGTGAGATTGCTAAGGCGAACACTGCCATGTTTAGTTTGCCCAACCTTGGTCGAGGCACAGACACGGTCTCAATGGGGATAGCTGAGCTGACTACACTGACTGTGCTAGTGTCAGACTCCTCTAAGCTGGCAGGCTGGCTAACAGCCTGCTGCATGGCCTGCACCCTATCTCATTGTGGAGCTAGGGGAGTTAGAGCCCTGTCTATGTTCGTAGATAAGATGAGAGCACCCCTCCAGCTAGGATGGAGACCGTCACTCCTCAACAGGCCAGGCTTGGTCATGAGTGCCAGAAAGAGGTAGATTGGGGTAGATTTGCACTTTTCGCACCACAGTACGTTCATCTACAGGAGACAGCTTTGAAAAATGTGTGCTGATTTATATGTTAATGAATTGCAGTGAATATTAGCTGAGAAGGAGAATAATACAACAATAATATTGGGTAGACATTTCTGTAATTATTTTGCTCTCTTCCTTTCTCTATCGCTCTTTCTTTCTCTCCTTCTTTGTTCAGAACTTGCACCCTGTCCATCTGTCGGTCTGTCTGTCCAGGACAGATAGGGGTCTCCAAGGGCCTTGAATGGCGGCAGAGTAACTGGCTCTGAATGTGTGTGTGTGTGTGTGCCACCATTGCTGGCTTTAAATCTATGTGGCTGTAGCTAGGACAGCGGCAGCAGTGACAGTTTGATGCTTTGGTGCTCTGCCATGCGGCTCTATTCCAAGCGCTGTGTCAAGATGGAGAGGGCCTTGGCCAGGCTGTGTGTGTGTGTGTGTGGGCGTGTGACGGCCAGTGCTGGGTGGTGCTTTGCCACTGCAACAGTGATCTAATGAGCCTGTAAACACATTAATTTGACATCATTAATTGGAAGGAGATCACAGGGCCTCTCAGAGAGAAGAGAGTGTGTCTGTGTGTGTGTGCGTGTGTGTGTATGTGTGTTGGGGTACCAGAGGTTATTCACCCATGCATACTCTATGAATATGAATATTTATGGGCTTCATGGGGGGGGGGGGGGATGTGTTACCTTTCCAAGAGTTTAACAGGTTAGGTTAGCTAAGAGAGGACAAAACAAACTGGAAGGAAAGGGAAAGGGGGATACCTAGTCAATTGTACAACTGAATCCATTCAACTGAAATGTGTCTTCCGCATTTAACCCAACCCCTCTGAATCAGAGCGGTCCGGTGGGCTGCCTTATTCTAATATTTCTAGTGTATTAATCCTTGAGTTTCATTTACTTGAAACAGAATATGTTTTTTCTCCATTTCAGGAGCCGGAGTAACGAGTCATTTTCTGCTGCTTATGAAGACAAAGATTTTGTTGAAATCTTTCCCTTTATGACCATCACTAGGATTTTTCTATTTGTTCTAATTGCACTGCCATTCGGGTTCTAACAGTTCCACCCCATTGTCAGCTCATTCTAGAGCCAGAGTTTAACACAGAGCAGCAGTAGAGGAGTTGTTAGCAAGCTACTATAGTCCTTACACCTCTAACTGCAACCCAATCTATGTATCTATGTATCTATCTACCCTACACAATGGCCCACCCCGCTTCTGGACACTTTCATTTACAGACTCGCTTGCTCTGAACTCCTTTGTTCTTCATAGCGAAGCACCTGAGTGAGGTGGGTGCGCAATTACGCAGGTACTTTCCCGAAACGGATGACACAAACAACTGGATTCGTTATCCCTTTCATGCCCTGCCTCCAGTCCACTTACCGATATCTGAACAAGAGCGCCTTATCGAAATTGCAGCAAGTGGTTCTGTGAAAATATAATTTAATCAGAAGCCACTGCCAGATTTCTGGATTGGGCTGCGCTCAGAGTATCCTGCCTTGGCAAATCGCTTTGTTAATTCACTGATGCCCTTTGCAACCATGTACCTATCTGAGAGTGGATTCCCGGCCCTCACTAGCATGAAAACTAAATACAGGCAAGGACTGTGTGTGGAAAAAGAGTTATGTGCATCCTTTCAAGCACACCCTTCTCATTAACCTGTGGTGAGCTATTCACAATTTTTGATGAACAAATAAGGTTTAATATGTAAGAAGACTAAATAAAGAGCAAAATTATTTATTATTATTATATTATTATTTGTGCCCTGGTCCTATAAGAGCTCTTTGTCACTTCCCACGAGCCGGGTTGTGACAAAAACTCACACTCATTCTTATATTTAATACATTTATCGTATAGTATGTGTGTGGCAGGCTTACAATGATGGCAAAAAACAACATTTGAGAGTGCACTGACCCTGGTGCTAGAGGGGGTACGCAGCTGGAGGTTGAATGTTTGAAGGGGTATGGGACTATAACGTTTGGGAACCACTGCTGTAGAGGTTAAAGTCTTACTGTCATTCCCTAATGGCTGTCATGTCGCGGTGCTCTCCGGACTCTTACTCAAAGTGTCATTGGCATAATGGTCGACAGCCGTTGGCCTCTTTTGATCATCCATGCCGTGTGCTAGCGAGAGGGGTACCCAGAACCGAGACAGCAAGATGTGTGTGTGTGCCTCCCCCGACTTGGCTGCCACTCCCGGGCAAAGCGTCACAACCGGAAATCTAAAATTAACTTTCAAATAGTTTTACATCCTTTTTTGGCACCTAATAGCCTCGCAGTGAAAATGTATGCCTGTGTGCACTTATTAAAGCCAGGTAGCTGGTTTCTCCTGTGTCAGGATCTCAGTCTCTGCCCAGCTCAAGACTGCTCATCAGGCATCCAGGCTCCAGCTGAAAGAGAGAGAGGAAGTAAAAGAGAGAGATGGAGGGGGCTATGGAAATATATATATAGGGGGAGCTCAGGCCTTCATCCAGACAGTGCTGTCTTCAAACACCACATTCAAACTAATCTAGCAAGGTCAAAACGTTTTCAAACCACCCGACCAGAGAGAACACATCCAAACAGACTAACCCAGGCCAGCACCTCAAATAGTCCAGGACAGGTTCAATGAGCAGGACCTGCTAGATGCCAATGTGTATAGCGAGAATTAAAAAACTCAGTTGAAGCGCACTAGTGTGTAACACACATCAATGTTGTGTTGCTCTTCCAGCTCAACTGTTCTCTCATGTCCTGCCCGGCTCACCTGTCTCTCTGCCTACTCCCCAAGGGCTGCCCAGGCCTTGGTCCAGATGTTAGCAGGGTTGCCTGGAGCCCCAGGGCACTCTCACCACACTCGCTGCCCACAGAGAGAGGTCCGAGCCTGGGTGTGTGCTCCATGGAAGATGGATCAATGAGTTAACCTTCTAACTTTGATCAGCACAGACTCAAAAATAATTATTTATTTGCTGGATTATAAATTAAGTGAAAACTGAATATGGGTTTCTGAAAGTATCGAGTCAGTTATTTAAAGTGTACTTTTCTTAATAAAGCAGAAAATATGGAGTTGTTGAAGCATTTGGGAAGGTTAGCTATTCATTGACTTTTCTTCAATTAACTCCTAGAACTTTTCAACTGTATATTTTCACAAAAGTACGTTTGGCTTATAGAACAGATATGAAATTACTTTATTGTACTTATTGACATCCCTATGTCTTCACATGTTAGGAGCTTGTATTGTGGTGAGCCCATAAAAGTTTCCTTTCCCAGGTTTTCCAGCAAACTTTTCAACACACACACACACACACACACACACACACACACACACACACACACACACACACACACACACACACACACACACACACACACACACACACACACACACAGACACTCACGCACACACACAGCCTCACCAATTCCCTTCACACCATAGAAAGCACTGAGTGTGTGTGTGTGTATGTGTGTGGGAGTGATGTAAAGGGATGGAGAATAAAATATATCTCATCCAATAAAATACCTATCGAAAGACGTCAGTTTCAGTTACACCGCACGTCGCAGTTGGAAAAGAGCGTGTTTATACTCTGTTAAAAGACATTGCCATCCCAGTCACTCCCCACCTGAGTGACTGATGCAGTAAACATGTAGAATTAAATGCGGGCACACCAGGAAAGGAGCTTTCAAAGACGGAAAAACAACACATGACAAAAAAAACATTGTGCTCACTACTGTGGCAGCTATACAATAGAGCCCCACAGTGGAGGTGTCATAATACCCATAAAACCTAGTGGTCAAACAGGGAAATGGTTCCAATAGTTTTTCCACCATAGATTTTTCCCAAAACGGGGTTTTAGAAACACGTAAAATAAGGTCTGTATTTTGTGTAGTCTTAACCTGGCGTGATGTTTTGATAACCATGTAAATCTCTATAGGACTTTTATCAATATATTTGCCTGTATTTACCCCCAAAAAACTAGAAGTCCACATAGCTCTTCTCCGCCGGCGGCGTCTTGGAGCAGCCTCTGGGATAAGTAAAATTGCCCTCAGGGGTACGAACAAAGGATCCAATTCAGGAAAGTTGTATTCCTGGTCGTAATGCTGGTGAGTAACCACCGCTCTGATATGCAAAAGTTCTTTCCGTCTGTTTGTAATAACACAAAAAAGGTTATGGGCTAATAATGTAGGAAATAATACACAAAAAAACAAAATACTGCAAAGTTGCTTATGAGCTAGAAGCAGAGCTGCCATGTCTGTCGGTGCCATCTTGCTCAGTGACTTGATCAGTAGATTAAAGTTGTTGTAGCTAGTTGTTAGCTAGCTAGTTTCACACAGGGATGGATTTTTGGGCACTGCAAACACCGTATAGCTTCTACAATCCCTGAGCAGTGTGCTTGACCTCCATGCCCCCATAAAAACACGAGATGTCTCATTCGCTTACTCAGCTCCCTGATTTACTCCAGAACTGAGAAACATGTAATCCATTGGACGCATCCTTGAGCTGAGTCTCAGAAACTTGGGCCTCACTGTCCACAAACTGGCCTTTCAAGAGCACCAAAGGGCCTATTCCAAGGCCCTGAAAGAGGCACGGTTGACATTCTACTCCCACCTCAGTCCCCCATTGAGACAATGAAGAGCAGTGTAACACTTTCATTTACTTTTTTAAAAGGTCAGCAACATCAGATCTCTCATCAGATCCAGCTCTACTACTCTGTCTACTCTCGTCCTCAACCCTCCACCAATGCCACATCAGCCTCTCTCCTGCTTCCTTGAAGTCACCCAGGGAGGTATTGAGAAAACTATCTCCATAATGAAAACCTCCTGTACCTTGGATCATATTCCAACAGCTCTACTGAAGTCAATCACCCTCTGATAAACCAGAATGTTAAACACTCCCTCCAATCTGGCAGTGTCCCACCAACATTTAAGACTGCTGTCATCTGCCCCCTTCTGAAGGAGCCCACCCTGGACCTGGAAGTGCTGGCCCATTAAAGGCAAATATCCAACCTCCCCAAGGTGTTGGAAAAAGGGGTTGCTGTACAGCTGCAGGACCATCTCAATCAGAACAAACTATTTGAGAAGTTCCAGTCTGGTTTCAGGCCAGCCTACAGCACTGAAACTTCCATATTTAGGGTCACCAACGACCTGTTGATGGTGGATGATGCAGGCTACCCTGGCTCCTGATCCTCCTTGACTTGAGCGTAGCATTTGACACTGTGGATGACCCCATCCTCTTGGAACACCTCCGCGACACCATCAGACTGTCTGGACCAGCCCTGAGTTGGTTCCACTTCTACCTCTAAGACAGGACTCAGTATATGTCACCTGTGGTGTCCCACATGGATCTGTTCTTGGACCCATCCTGTTCATCCTGTACATGCTCTCCCTCAATCGTGTCATCAGCCAGCATGGAATCTCATTCTACTGCTATGCTGATGACACCCAACTGTAGTTAAAATCTGCCCCAAGTCCCCTGTGATGCATGTGCCCATCTGAACACCTGCCTTTAGGAGATAAGGGCATGGATGAAGCAAAACGTCTTTCAACTGAACAGAAGCAAAACCTACTCGTTGGCACCCACCACCAGGTCCAGCACTCAAAAATAAAACACCTCACCATTGCAGGACAGAGCATCCCTCTCTCCCCCTTAGTTTCCAATCTGGATGAAAAGCTTGATTCCTCCCTGACCTTTGACAGCCACATCAAACAACCGTGTAAAGCATCTTCATATCACCTCAAAAACATGACCAAACTCCATCCCAACCTCACTCAGTCTGATGCAGAGAAGCTTGTCCATGCCTTTATCTCCTCAAGGCTGGACTAGTGCAACACACTCTTCATCAAGATTCCTGGTAAGAGTCTCCAGAAGCTCCAATATATCCAGAACAGCACTACCAGGACCCTGATGAGAGTGCGGAAACAGCATCACATCACCCCCATCCTGGCAACTCTGCACTGGCTCCCCAGATTTTATTCAAAACCCTCCTGCTGACTTTCCAGTGTATTCATGGCAATGCCACTTATCACAAATAATTGCTCTCCCTCGATAACCCCACCCGCACCCTCAGGTCAAGCGATAGCCTGCTCCTCCACACCCCAAGGACCAAGTTCCGCTCCTTGGGGGGTCCAGGCTTTCAGCTCGACTGCACCCAGCCTCTGGAATGCCCTCCCGGACCACCTGAAGGCACCAAAGACTCTGGGCTCTTTTAAAACGGGCCTAAAAACCTTTCTCTTTAGAAGGGCTTTCTGTTGATAGTAGTGTACCTTGGTGTCCTTGTCCCTTGTAGTGTCAGCTGTGGTAATTAGTGTCAGCTGTGTTCTTTGTGGTAATTGCCTTGTCTAGTTGAGTCAATTTATTTATATTTCGTTATTGTAATTTTTTATGCACTTTGAGATTATTCTATATAATGAAAAGCACTTTACACATGAAATTAATTATTATTATAAATTATTATAAAATAAACCATGGCATTGTTGAATACTCATTTCTGATTGCCTTGAAGGGCATTCTAGAGCATGCATTATTTCCTTATAACGCACGGTATATAATCACAGTAGAGTTCAATAGCTATGGTTCATTCTTACATGTTCTATGTTTCGAACTGCTTTTAAAAGCAAAAGTCAAATTGAAAACATTATCGGCATTGCTGAATTCAATTTTCATAATAACAAGCTAGGACTGATGGTTTGGTTAGATAAACTAGCAAGTCTGATATCTAATAATCTTGCTAGCTACTTCAGTGGATGTTAAGCACATTTCTACCTGCAAATTAACACATTTCTAGCGGCAAATGTGTTAAATTATAGCCATGGTATAAACAACTCGGGGCTCTATACGTTCTCTGGAAAATAATGCAACAATGTGAAAATAATGCACACCTTCCACGTCATTCATTATTTTCCATAGAATGCATAGCCCCTCGTTGATTATCCCTTACTTATTAGACTGGTAGTAAAGAGTAACGTTGTGTAAAGATTAATTGTTGTGTTGATAGCAGAGATTATTTATTTATTGTAGAACAATGTGATAACACTCAATAGTGAACCTTTATATTTTCTTAACGGACTACAAGGCCAGTAGGCCTACTGTGGTANNNGTATATTGTACTTAATTGAAGAAATAATGTCTGAATTGGAAAGAAATGTGGTAGGGAGAGTACTATCTTATTATTTGGAAGTTGTTATCTTAACCAAAGAAACAGACGAAAAGAGCTTTGTTTTATAATGATATTTAAATTGTCTATCATACATGTTGCTGCATTTCATATCACTTTAATTTACAATGTGGTACCATAAAACTTCAATTAATAACCTGGGCGTTTATTTGCTTAAATCACTGAACACAACAGGCGCTTATTAGAGACAGGCTTTTATTTGAGCCAGCTGTCTATTTCGTCAATGCACACAGATTTAGCTAATTTGCATAGTTAATTGTTTAATTCCAGCATTCACTTCCAGCATTTTAATCAATTTCTTTATTTCCTGCTCTAATGTGTTATCATTTACACACTGTGTCACATTTCTTTTGTTGTAGTAAGCCTCTATTTCGGTAATTACTTTCTTTGACAGAATAATTATTTGACTCTTTGACTGTGCATTTCAGCTGTTCTGATCAGCCGATTTCTGGGGGTCTTTACTCCCAAAGTTGTTGACCGTTTTTGTGCTTTCCAGTTTGCTAGCTGGAAATTTGAAACGTGTATTTGCTAAAATGTATGCCGTTGCCAGGGCGTATAAGGGCACAGGGTGATACCCAGATGCAGACACGGGAGGCAGATGGTTCAAGTCTCTGATATTTATTAGTATTCAAGGGGCAGGCAAGAGAATGGTCGTGGACAGGCAAAAGATCCTAACAAGGTCAGAGTCCAGGAGGTACAGAGTGGCAGGCAGGCTCGAGGTCAGGGCAGGCAGTATGGTCAGGCAAGCGGGTTGAGAGTCAAGGCAGGGAAGGGTCAAAACCGTGAGGACTAGCAAAAACATAGAGAGGAAAAAGCAAGCGCACGGAGAAACACGCTGGTTGACTTGACAAAACAAGACGAAATGGCACAGACAGACAGAAAACACAGAGATAAATATCCAGGGGATAATGGGGAAGATGGGTGACACCTGGAGGGGGTGGAGACAAGCACAAGGACAGGTGAAACAGATCAGGGTGTGACAGGTAATTACAAGTTGGTCTTCAATAACTTTATTTTTGCAGAAAAGTATCCTCAATGTAGGCATAAAAGTCGAATAATTTTATTTCAGTCTTAATATGTCGTTCTTCCATTTATCTTTTTCATATTTCGATTTAGTTTTTTCTGATAGGATGTTATTTCATTGTGAACGCAGGCAATTACCATTTCCTATGCCATTTCCGCACTCTAGTATCAAGCTGGCTTAACACCATAACTCTTCCGTAAAGCCCAGCTCTGTGGAGTGTACGGCTTAAAGTGGTCCTATGGACAGATACTCCAATCTCCGCTGTGGAGCTTTGCAGCTCCTTCAGGGTTATCTTTGGTCTCTTTGTTGCCTCTCTGATTAATGGCCTCCTTGCCTGGTCCGTGAGTTTTGATGGGGGGCCCTCTCTTGGCAGGTTTGTTGTGGTGCCATATTCTTTCCATTTTTTATAACATATTTAATGGTGCTCCGTGGGATGTTCAAAGTTTCAGATATTTTTTTATAACCCAACCCTGATCTGTACTTCTCCACAACTTTGTCCCTAACCTGTTTGGAGAGATCCTTGGTCTTCATGGTGCCGCTTGCTTGGTGGTGCCGCTTGCTTGGTGGTGTTGCAGACTCTGGGGCCTTTCAGAACAGGTTTATATATACTGAGATCTTGTGACACTTAGATTGCACACAGGCAGACTTTATTTAACTAATTATGTGACTTCTGAAGGTAATTGGTTGCACCAGAACTCATTTTGGGGCTTCATAGCAAAGGGGGTGAAAACATATGCACGCACCACTTTTCCGTTTTTTATATTTTAGCATTTTTTGAAACAAGTTATTTCTTTCATTTCACTTCACCAATTTTGACTATTTTGTGTATGTCCATGACATGAAATTCAAATAAAAATCAATTTAAATTACAAGTTGTAAAGCAAAGAAATAGGAAAAACGCCAAGGGGGATGAATACTTTTGCAAGGCACTGTAAACCAGAGAAATTATTCCTCAAATTAACTGAGCTTCTAAAGTCATAACGTTGACAAGCTAATGTCATAATTTTGACGAGCCCATGAACCCTGCAGCATAGTCTGATATTTTGGCCACAAAATTTGACATTTGACTGCGACCTGCAAAAGCGATGTATTTGGACATAATGCTTTTGAAGGTTGTTGGGGCTTCACACACAAGGCTTAGTTAACTTATGACATGGTTAGCTAAATTGATAAACAACATATGTCCCCAGAACCATAAAAACAGCCCAAATCTGGGAAAAATTATAACATAAAATAAATCCTACTTCTTGAAGATATATTTTCACTATTTAATTAACGATAATGCAATGCCATTTTAAAACATCATTGCTACCAGGTTCGGAAAAATAAAAATACAATACAATTGCTCAGATTTAGAGATTTTGTGTAGCCCTTTCCTGCAGTCAAATGACCTTGTGGCCTCATGGGTGGAATGTTATTAATATTTTTCATAATTTCATAATTGCTAATCATATTTATTTATTTTTACGTAGAAAATCCAGTGTTTCCATGTCAAACGGTTTTGTTATAGTTCAGTGACTGTGATGTATATAAAATGTAATATTAGGATGCAAACAAAAATGTTTTTACATTTCAACTCTGACATGGTACAGGTGTCCTCTTTTTTTAAGGCCATAACCATGTGTGTGAGTTGTATACTTTTGTTTCAAAGCAGATTTGTTTAAGACTAAACCCTGATTTAGCCCACTGCAATAAAAGGTTAAACAAGTAATGCTTTTCTCAAAAAGGTAGGATTCAGAATTGTAGACACCCCTGTGTTCAATACCTCACCTTGTGATGATAATGGCACTGAGACTTTTTCAAAAAGAGTTTAAGAGTTGGAGAACACATTGGGAAGGATCTTAGACCATTCCTACATACAGAATCCATTCAGATCCTTGATATCCTTATGGGGCTATTTTGGTTCCACTGGTTAAGGTCAACAGCATCATGAACTTTACCCAGTGCCAGGACATTTTAGCCAAAAACCTGGTTGCCAAGAAGGCGAAACTTGGCTGCAAGTGCATCTTCCAACAATAACCCCAAGCATACATCAAAATCCACAAAGAAATGGTTAATTGGCCACAAAATGTCTCCGGACCAATTGAAAACCTGTGGTTTGAATGGAAGAGGGCAGTCTATAAGAGCAGACGTGGGATATGAAGGATCTGGAAGGATTCTGTATGGAAGAATGGTCTAAGATTCTCCCAATGTGTTCGCCAACTCATACATATTTTTTTTAAAGTCTCAGTGCCATTATCCTCACAAGGTGAGGTATTGAAAGTACTGAAAACCACTTCCATTTTTGAGAATGATCTCTCTTTTTATGAGAAATTGTATCAGTATAACATTTCTAAATGTTTTTCAGCATACAATATAGCTCAGTATTTGAATTATGTAATTCAAAGTTTTGCTGATCTCTATCAAGGGTGTCAATAAGACCCCACTGTATATATTCAAGCTGTGTCCGAAATCTGTCTTGCCTACTACTTACTAAAACTACATACTGTAAACTAACCATACTATATACTATATAGAACACACGTTTTGGTAAAAAACGAATTCATCGTAAGCAACAAATATCAACACTAAGCTCATCCATACTGAGAATGTGTCATCTAATGCACAATTGCGTTGATTCCCACCATTAATTCATTCATTCATTCAGGTACAGCGCATCACCTCATGTAATTATCAGCTGTTGTCAAACACACATGGGTATTGAAAGATGATTCTCTTCTTCAGTAGTGTGCAGCTAATATTACTAGATGAAAAGCCGAAATAAGTAAGACATCTTGGCATTTGAAACATAAAAAAAATAATATTTGAAATACTATTAAAGTTTATATTTTCGCATTCCCAAAATGTCTACTATTTAGAACACATATGGGTATTCGGATACGGCCATAGTTGTCACGTCCTGGCCATAGGTAGCCCTCTGGCTTCCCTATGGTGTTTTGGTCAGGACGTGACCAGGGTTTATTTTTTTTCTATGTGGTGTTTTTCTATGTTTGGTTTTGAGTTGGTTCCCAATTAGAGGCAGCTGGTTGTCGTTGCCTCTAATTGGGAATCCTGTATAAGTTTGTTCCCTTCCCCACCTGCCTTGTGGGTTATTGTTTGTTGTGTGGTATGTGCTACACACGTTTGTGGCGATCAGTCATTTCTTTATTGTTTTGTTTTGTATTGTTCCATGCTATTAAAAGATGTGGAACACAATGCACGCTGCTCCTTGGTCCAACTCTGTCGACGGCCGTGACAGTAGTATATTCTAGTTGATAACCAGGCAGTAACTGCCAGTAACCATTTCAGTGGTAAACCTTTTGAGTCTACACTATCAGGGCATTAAGATTACATGATAGATCCTACAGAGCCCCTGGCTTTTTCCTGGCCAATTACCAACTCCCATGCCTGTTCACTAAATACTCCCAATTAGTACACTTACAGGGCAGTCTTCCCATTACTCTGAGTAAAGTTCTGTCCATCTCTGTCTTTGTCTTTTTCCTCTGTCTTTTTAGGATCTGACCATGTCTATTGAAATACCCATGTTGGGAGGCCTCTGGTTTTTTACACAGTCTATGGAGAGCATCATTACCTCATAGTGAACTTATTAACTAACTCCCTGCCTTAATTGGTATTCAGCCTGTGCAGTGATAACGAGGAAGCAATTACAGAAAACATTATAAATTATTGACACACTTTTAATTACTTTTAATTACAATGTGTTTTACCCAGAGAAAGGAGGAGTTTAGAGAAGAATTGGGTGGACACACCACCCACACAGGCAGATAGACACGCGCGCACACACACACAAACAGGACTGGCAGTGTCTGTCAGTCAGATGCTTGGAGCTGCGGTGTACTGGGTGTCACCCACATGACCAAGCCGTCTGTCGAGGCCACCTGCCTCATTATGGAAAATGTATGCATCTGGGGCAGCTCTCTGGCTCATACACCGCATGGACAGAGAATTAGTACATTGGAAACTAATGTCAGCTAGCTATACACATACTACTGATACAATCAGTGCTTGACTTGGACTGAAATAGGTAACGGTACTCATTTTAGGCGCAGGTACTGTTTATATTTAGGTGCAGGAGCTCCACAATACTTTTGAGCTATTATTCTGTGAGGAACTCAAGCAGTAGAACATCTGAAGTGCCTGCACTCAGCTCCGGTGAGCTGCTGCCCAAGTCAAGCACTGGATGCAATGCTATAGCAGGATAATGGCACATTTGCAACTGCTGCTGTATCATGCTATGAACATCAGCACATCCAATGGCTTTCACAGATGACTGATACAATGCAACGGCAGGAAAATTGCACATTGGCAACTGTGATGTTTACTAGCTTAGCTTTTCACATGCATATACTGTAGAAATGACTGGACAATCATGGACATATTCAATGGCAATAACACGTTTGTTAATTACGGCTAAATTATCAGATTAGATGAAAAGGAGGACTGTGTGTGAAAGAGTCGAAGAATAATTTTATCCCAGTTCTGCTATGGAGCAGTTACTGATACTGTATGTGAGTTCTGCTCATTCTTCATATTTTTTTGATTTTGTGATGAATGAATCTCTCATACTGTTGGCTAGTCATTTTTAAAGGGCAGGTTGCACTATATATTTCCACAAATATAACCATGCAGATTAAGGATATTCCATCAAAATGGTCTTTATGCAAAAGTAAACCTGAAAAAAATATTATACACTTCAATTTTTTTTTAATTACATTTATAAAAAACCATATACCAACAATACATTGCGGCTTTGACGTCCAGAAAGGAACGGCCTGGTGGTGGTGGCAGTGCATTATAATTTTCTTTTCACCCCTTTTTTGTGATATCCAATTGGTAGTTAGTCTTGTCACATTGGTGCAACTCCCATACGGACTCGGGAGAGGCGAAGGCCGAGAGCCATGCATCCTCCAAACACGACCTTGCCAAGCCACACTGCTTCTTGACACACTGCTCGCTTAACCCGGGAAGCCAGCCACACCAATGTGTCGGAGGAAACACCGTACAGCTGCCAACCGAAGTCAGCGTGTATGTGCCCGGCCCGCCACAACGAGTCACTAGAGCGCGATTGGACAAGGACATCCCGGCCGGCCAAACCCTCCCCTAACCCGGACAACGCTGGGCCAATTGTGCGCCGCCTCATGGTCTCCCGGTCGCGGCCTGCTGCGACACAGCCCGGGATCGAACATAGGTCTGTAGTAACGCCTCTAGCAAAGTGATGCTGTGCCTTAGACCACTGCACCAGCAGTGCACTGTTAACCAGCATGCATGTCCCCAGACTGGGTCAGGTGAATTCCCTGGCGCTTCAATCATATGCAGGGCTCACTTTGTCCCAAACGATTACGATGGCTTCCAACAGTGGAAGTGTCACACCCTGATCTGTTTCACCTGTTTCTTGTGTTTGTCTCCACCCCCTCCAGTTGTCACTTATTTTCCCCAGTGTATTTATCCCTGTGTTTCCTGTCTCTCTGTGTCAGTTCGTCTTGTATGTTTTTCAAGTCAACTAGCGTGTTTTCCCATGCTCCTGCTTTCTATTTCTCTTTTGCTAGTCCTCCCGGTTTTGACCCTTGCCTGTTTTCTGGACCATTCCTGCCTGACCATTCTGCCTGCCCTGAACTCGAGTCTGCTTGCCACTCTGTACATCCTGGACTCTGAACTGGTTTTGACCTTTTTCCTGTCCACGACCATTCTCTTGCCTACCCCTTTTGGATTGTTAATAAATATCAACGACTAAATATCTGCCTTCTGTGTCTGCATCTGGGTCTCGCCTTGTGCCTTGATCGGAAGAGTGGATTCACGATGAAGCTGAGGCTAAAACACAGTTCTGTGCCCACAGTCAATGTAGGCTCCAAGTGCATTGACACCACTGGTGGTAGTACATTATGATGGCAGGTGGCTTTGGTGATGGAGGTGAATCGGGTAAGTAGGTCCTAAAGTGCGCAATTAGCTTTGCCATGTTATGTTGCTAGTAGATATAAAAAAAACTAAGAAAGCCAGCTATCTAAGTGCAAAGGGACATGCAAAACGAACTGGCCCACTCACACGGATCTAGCATGGCGTTTGGGGATTAGTAAATTGGTTGCTAGCAAGCAAGCTACATCAACTTCATCAACAGAATACTGCACGTTTGCCAGAAATTAATGGTCAAATACCAATCGGATTAATGTCATTGTTTATTTCAAAGTATGTCTTCAGAGAACTGGCTGATCTTTAGTGGCCAATATAACTTACAGGATATCATGGTAGCCAATGTTTGTGTTGGCCATTATACCTGGATTTACTGCTGTTAGTAGTAGCACTCAGGTTAGTATGTGGCTAGCTATAGCTACCATCGGCCAACAATAGTTTAGTTTGTTTATAGACATTCAATGTCTACTATGATGGTAAAGGTTTATTTAGATTTGTGTAACAGTACGAGAAATTGTCACGTCCAGGCCTGAGTCATCAGGCCCCCTGTGCGCATAGAGAGCCCAGTACGTCCTGTCCCTGCTCCACGCTCCAGGATCCCTGTGCGAGTCGTGGACCCAGCACGTCCTGTCCCTGTTCCACGCTCTAGGATCCCTGTGCGCGTCGTGGACCCAGCACGTCCTGTCCCTGTTCCACGCTCCAGGATCCCTGTGCGCGTCGTGGACCCAGCACGGCCCGTTCCTGCTCCCCGCACCAGAGTCCCAGTGCGCATAGAGAGTCCAATACGGCCCGTTCCTGCTCCCCGCACCAGAGT
>QNTS01001976.1:154464-178235 GCA_003317085.1 Hucho hucho
ACATTTGATTGTTTGAGGGTAGCACCTCACATACTTTTCCCATAGCCATGAATTCATTAGCCAGCGTGGCACACACATAACACATTTCACAGCAAAAACAAATCAATTACCTGTTGAAGAACTTCTGCTGAGGTCTTCCTAAGTGTCCAACGAAGACAATCCATGGTTCTTTTGTTAGAAAAAGTCATGTATTTTATCCATAAATCTCCATTTGGTTCGCGCGTTATAATCAGAAACTACAGCGTCCACACCTCCATTGAAACGTGACTAGAACTCGTTCAACTTATACCTATAAACTTGTCCAAGAACAATCAAACATCATTTTAAATGTATCCTTAGGAACACTTTTACGTATATTTACTATAATAAATCAACCGGAATATAAACTGAGCTCTAAAGACGGTAAAAAACACAGAGCGTGCTTGGCGAGAGCGCGCGCCCAGTCCTATAGAGTTCCAAAGAGACACTTCCTTATTCCCTCTTCTTCTCTGCTCTAAAGCATCTATACAGAATCAAATCACTTTCTCGAGACTGTTGACATCCAGAGGAAGCGATAGGTACTGCATTCATATGCCCTTATATGGGCATTTTCATGAGGGAGGGGTTCCAAATGAGGCACTCTGTGAAAACCACTTTCTCCAGGACAGAAATTCCTTGGGGTTTTGCCTGCCATATCCGTTCTGTTTTACTCACAGACAAATGGTTAACAGTTTTGGAGTGTTTCCTATCCAATGGTACCAAATATGTGCATATCCTATTTTCTGGGCCTGAATGGGAGGCATTTGACTTTGGGCACGCCAGGCTCTCTAAAACGGTCACCTCATGAGCCGATCCCTAACAAGTTAAGCAATGTCTTTTTTCTGCCCACCTTTCCGTAAAGCCCAGCTCTGTGGAGTGTACGGCTTAAAGTGGTCCTATGGACAGATACTCCAATTTCTGCTATAGAGCTTTGCAGCTCCTCCATGGTTATCTTTGTTCTCTTTGTTGCCCCTCGGATGAATGCCCTCCTTGCCTGGTCCGTGAGTTTTGGTGAGCGGCCCTCTCTTGGCAGGTTTTTTGTGGTGCCATATTCTTTCAATTTTTTTATAACGGATTTAATGGTGCTCCATGGGATGTTCAATGTTTATGATCTTTTTTTTATAACCCAACCCTGATCTGTACTTCTCCACAACTTTGTCCCTGACCTGTTTGGAGAGCTCTTTGGTCTTCATGGTTCCACTTGCTTGGTGATGCCCCTTGCTTAGTGGTGTTGCAGACTCTGGGGCCTTTCAGAACAGGTGTATATCTACTGAGATCATGTGACACTTAGATTGCACACAGGTGTACAATTTTTAACTAATTATGTGACTTCTGAAGGAAATTGGTTGCACCAGATCTTATTTAGGGGCTTTATAGCAAAGGGGGTGAAAACATATGCACGCACCATTTTTTTCATTTCACTTGACCAATTTGGACTATTTTGTGTAAGTACATTAAATTGAATCTAAATAAAAATCCATTTTAATTACAGTTTGTAATGCAACAAAATAGGAATAACGCCAATGGGGATGAATACGTTTGCAAGGCACTGTAGCTAGACGGCACACTTGCCACTAGATGGGCTCATAGTAATGGCTGGAACAGAATGAATGGAATGCTATCAAGAAATCAAACGTTTTCCATATGGTTGATACCATTCCATTCACTCCATTCCAGCCATATTATGAGCTGTCCTCCCCTCAGCAGCCTCCTGTGATTGAAACACGTCTGGACATTCCTTGTCAAGTTACCACAACTGGGAATGAGTTGTCTGGAGTTGTCTTGAACCCTTTGCAGAGGACAGACCACAGGAAATACAATCCAGTAATTTATTAGAGAACAAAATGGAGGTGATAATGAAAAGTGAGTTACATGAAGGAGTCCCCTGACGGAAAGCAACACTTTTCTACTGTTGTCAAACGTCCTCCAAGATAACAAGGATCTTCCTAATGAAAGGTGGGGCCCCATGACAAGATATGGGATATGCATAACCTTAATCCATAACCGGTAATAAGCTGTTTACAATTTGAAAGAACATTAATTAGTACAGGAGATATATTTGAGAAAATTGACAAATATAAAAACAAATGTTTTTTCTTTGCTGCTGTGCAGTTTGTTCAAACAGTTGTCTCCAGCCATTCATCTTGTTCATATTCTCTGAGCTGCTCTCTCTCCTCTCTGTCGCTCAGAGCTGGAATACAGGGAAGACTGCTCCATGCATAAAAACACACACACAAAAACAATGAGTCGTGCATCAATAATAAAATGACACCTGCTTGCTTGATTTGACGTACAGAAAACTCCCAAGCACCAATTTATCATTAGACAATAATTAGAGAAGAGTATCAGTAATGCTCTATCCTGGCCACTCTTACTACACTCAGCAAAAAAAGAAATGTCCCTTTTCAGGACCTGTAAAAATCCAAATAACTTCACAGATCTTAATTGTAAAGGGTTTAAACACCGTTTCCCATGCTTGTTCAATGAACCATAAAGAATTAATGAACATGCACCTGTGGAACCGTCGTTAAGAAACTAACAGCTTACAAGACGGTAGGCAATTAAGGTCACAGCTATGAAAACTTAGGACACTAAAGAGGCCTTTCTACTTACTCTGAAAAACTAAAGAAAGATGCCCAGGGTCCCTGCTCATCTGCGTGAGCGTGCCTTAGGCATGCTGCAAGGAGGCATGAGGACTGCAGATGTGGCCAGGGCAATAAACAACTGCCCGAGTTCAACCAGGAACGCACAATCCCTCCATCAGTGCTCAGACTGTCCGCAATAGGCTGAGAGAGGCTGGACTGAGGGCCTGTTGCGGTTTTGTCGAGTTGCGGTTTTGTCTCACCAGGGGTGATGGTCGGATTCGCATTTATCGTCTAAGGAATGAGCGTTACACCGAGGCCTGTACTCTGGAGCGGGATCGATTTGGAGGTGGAGGGTCCGTCATGGTCTGGGGCGGTGTGTCACAGCATCATCGGACTGAGCTTGTTGTCATTGCAGGCAATCTCAACGCTGTGCGTTACAGGGAAAACATCCTCCTCCCTCATGTGGTACCCTTCCTGCAGGCTCATCCTGACATGACCCTCCAGCATGACAATGCCACCAGCCATACTGCTCATTCTGTGCGTGATTTCCTGCAAGACAGGAACGTCAGTGTTCTGCCATGGCCAGCGAAAAGCCCGGATCTCAATTCCATTGACTACGTCTGGGACCTGTTGGATCGGAGGGTGAGGGCTAGGGCCATTCTCCCCAGAAATATCCGGGAACTTGCAGGTGCCTTGGTGGAAGAGTGAGGTAAAATCTCACAGCAAGAACTGGCAAATCTGGTGCAGTCCATGAGGAGGAGATGCACTGCAGTACTTAATGCAGCTGGTGGCCACACCAGATACTGACTGTTACTTTTGACCCCCCCTTTGTTCAGGGACACATTCCATTTCTGTTAGTCACATGTCTGTGGAACTTGATCAGTTTATGTCTCAGTTGTTGAATCTTGTTATGTTCATACAAATATTTACACATGTTAAGTTTGCTGAAAATAAACACAGTTGACAGTGAGAGGACATTGAGAATGTGTTCTGAGTCCACTTACTTGGTGAAATATAGGCAAATGAGTGAGTATATAACGATGGCCGTGGTGATGGTCATAATTGCCAGCAGCACCATCGTGACTCTGATGCTGGAAGCTGTTGTCAGAAGAGAGACTGCAACAGAAAGAAAATGTATGAGGAAATTGACAGATAGTTAACAGATCAATCGGTGGAAAGATGTCAAAACCACTTGTAAGTGTGATTCATTCTCAGTTACCTGTGACAGTGAGGGATAGGAGCTCACTCTCAGAGGAGAAATGATTAGAGAAAATGTAAATCTCATAAACACAGCTGTAGTTCCCTTGATGGGAGTCATCAGCAGCAGGGAAGAGAAAGGCAGAAGAGTGATTGACAGCTGGCTGGGTCTGGGTTCTGTTGGAGCCAATGAATGTAAGGAGGAAGGAGCCTCCTGGGTAATGTGGCTGAATGGAGCAGGTGATGGTGAAGCTGTGGCCCCTGAACACCTCTGGCCCTTGGTGGCCCTTGGAGACCCCTCCCATTGAATCAGCCAGGGAGATATCAGGCTTTTGTAGGAGATCTGTAAAAAGAGGAGAGAAATCCCTCTCACAAACAGTTACTCAATAATAGCACAACAAACTGTGCATCATTTTTACCCACAGGTCCTACCTGAACAGATCACCCCAGCATTACTGCAACAGGAGCTGGTTGGAGATGTAAATATCGGTTGGCATTCAAATAGTGACCATTCCGATCCGATACATGGAATGGAACCACGGACCACTTGTCCAGTACCGTTTCCAAAGAGAAAGCCACCTGGTGCTGAAATAGCCGAGCCACAGCCAAGCTGTCTACAGACCACTGCTGCCTGTGTTATGTCCCATTCAGTGTCCATCAATGTCACCCAGTCACCAAACAGATACAGCTGCACCGCCCCTGCACATCGGCCTCCTCCCTGTAACAACCGTGTTCTGTCTTGAGAGAGAAAGAATGAGAGAAAGAGATAGAGAGACAGAATAATACACATATTGTCCGGAATATAAAAAACATTGACACTGACAATGCAGCTTTTGTTTCAAAGGATCTTCTACCTATGCAAGTGAGTCCAACATCATTTCCGGGTGTGCAAGTGTGCTCTTTTCTGGACAATGTGTCACAGTCCAGGAGAAGGGACTCATCGCCTTTACACTGGAACTCTTTAGCCCAGATTAGACGCTCACCTTCTCCATATAGCCCCCCCTGTAGAACTGAAGGAGCCCCACAGCCAAGCTCTCGGCAGACTACCTCTGCATCCTGCCAGTCAAAGTCAGCTTCACACACTGAGGCCCAGGACTGATTAGACTTCACCTCCACTCTCCCAGAGCAGAGAGGAGCACCATCCACAAGCCTCACAAAAGCTGAAGAAAGATACATGGTGGAGCATTACATCACTTTTGTTGATGGTAAATAATTTTGAATTAAACAAAAACATAGTTTTATGTAAAAGATAATGACTTTGCCTTGTACAATGTCGTACCTGAACAGACAACAGAAGCATCATAACAGTGGTAGAAACCATCTCCGTACCCATTGAGTAGACACTCGTCAAGGGTATACTCGTTTCCAGAACATTTCACGTTGCTGATACTCTTTCCTCCATGTTCCTGTCCAGGTCTGTATGGTACCGCAATAGCGTTGCCGCAGCCTAGCTGTCTACACACCACCATGGCGTCTTTCATGTCCCAGTTGATGTCACACACTCTCTTCCACTCTGATTTGGTGAAGACCTCCACTCTCCCAGAGCAGGAGCTTGTCCCATTCAGCAGTCTGACTGCAGGATCGGCTGCACACCAGAGAGAAGAAAACAACAGTAGCAATAGACATATGAACAATGATTTAGGTTTTAAAATGATTGTTGTCAAATCAACAATGATAAGCCACCGGGGTCTGACAACTTGGATGGAAAATTACTGAGGATAATAGCAGATGGTATTGCCACTCCTATTTGCCATATCTCAATTTAAGCCTACTAGAAAGTGTGTGCCCTCAGGCCTGGAAGGAAGCAAAAATTATTCCCCTACCTAAGGAGAGTAAAGCCCCATTTACTGGCTCAAACAGCCGACCAATCAGCCTGTTACCAACCCTTTGGTAACCTTTGGAAAAAATGGTGTTTGACCAGATACAATACTATTTTACAGTGAACAAATTGACAACAGACTTTTAGCACGCGTACATTCAACAAGCACAGCACCTACACAAATGACTGATTGTCTGAGAAAAAATGATGATAAAAATATAGTGTGGGTTGTTATGTAAGACTTCAGTGTGGCTTTTGACATTATCAATCATAGTCTGTTGCTGGAAAAAAGTATGTGTTATGACTTTACACCCCCTGCTATACTGTTGATAAAGAGTTACCTGTCTAACAGGGAGTTCTTTAATAGAAGCCTTTCCAACAAAATCCAGGTAGAATCAGGAATTCCCCATGACAGCTGTCTATCTTCACTAAAGACTTGAGTAAATCCAGTGTGTATGTATACGGATGACTCAACCCTATACACGTCAGCTACCACAGTGACTGAAATGACGTCAACACTTACAGTGCCTTGCAAAAGTATTCATCCCCCTTGGCATTTTTCCTATTTTGTTGCATTTCAAAATGGATGTATATTTGGATTTCATGTAATTGACATACACAAATTGTGAAGACCAAGGAGCTCTCCAAACAGGTCAGGGACAAAGTTGTGGAGTACAGATCAGGGTTGGGTTATAAAAAAGATCAGAAACTTTGAACATCCCACAAAGCACCATTAAATCCGTTATTAAAAAGTTGAAAGAAAATGGCACCACAACAAACCTGCCAAGAGAGGGCCGCTCACCAAAACTCACGGACCAGGGAAGGAGGGCATTAATCAGTGAGGCAACAAAGAGACCAAACATAACCCTGAAGGAGCTGCAAAGCTCTGTCCATAGGACCATTTTAAGCCGTACACTCCACAGAGCTGGGCTTTATGGAAGAGTGGCCGGAAAAAAGCCATTGCTTAAAGAAAAAAATAAGCAAACACGTTTGGATTTCGCCAAAAGGCATGTGGGAGACTCCCCAAACATATGGAAGAAGGTACTCTGGTCAGATGAGACTAAAATAGAGCTTTTTCGCCATCAAGGAAAACGCTATGTCTGGCGCAAACCCAACACATCTCATCACCCCGAGAACACCATCCCCACAGTGAAGCATGGTGGTGGCAGCATCATGCTGTGGGGATGTTTTCATCGACAGGGACTGGGAAACTGGTCAGAATTGAAGGAATGATGGATGGTGCTAAATACAGGGAATTTCTTGAGGGAAACCTGTTTCAGTCTTCCAGAGATTTGAGACTGGGACGGAGGTTCACCTTCCAGCAGGACAATGACCCTAAGCGTACTGCTAAAGAAACACTTGAGTGGTTTAAGGGGAAACATTTAAATGTCTTGGAATGGCCTAGTCAAAGCCTAGACCTCAATCCAATTGAGAATCTGTGGTATGAATTAAATACTGCTGTACATCAGCGGAACCCATCCAACTTGAAGCAGCTGGAGCAGTTTTGCCTTGAATAATGGGCAAATATCCCAGTGGCTAGATGTGCCAAGCTTATATAGACATGCCCCAAGAGACTTGCAGCTGTAATTGCTGCAAAAGGTGGCTCTACAAAGTATTGACTTTGGGGGTGAATAGTTATCTACACTCAAGTTTTCCGTTTTTTTGTCTTATTTCTTGTTTCACAAGAAACAATATTTTGCATCTTCAAAGTGGTAGGCATGTTGTGTAAATCAAATGAGGTTGTAAGGCAACAAAATAGGGAAAATGCCAAGGGGGGTGAATACTTTCGCAAGCCACTGTAATAAAGAGCTGCAGTTAGTTTCAGAATGGGTGGCAAGAAATACGTTAGTCCTAAATATTTCAAAAACTAAACACATTTTATTTGGGACAAATCATTCACTAAACCCAAATCCTCAAGTAAATCTTGTAATGAATAATGTTGAGCAAGTTGAGGAGACTAAACTGCTTGGAGTAACACTGGATTGTAAACTGTCATAGTCAAAACATATTGATACAACAATGGCTAGGATGGGAGAAGTTTGTCCATAATAAAGTGTTGTAACCACTATCAACAAGGCAGGTCTTACAGGCCCTAGTTTTGTTTCACCTGGACTACTGTTCAGTCATGTGGTCAGGTGCCACAAATACAGACTTAGGAAAACAGGGGGGACTGAAGCAACACAAACATAGGCACAGACACATGCATACAAACACATGATAACATACGCACTATACCCACACGAACACATGGATTTAGTGTTGTAGATATGTGGTAGTAGAGTAGGGGTCTGAGGGCAAACACTTAATATGTTGTAAAATCTGTTGTTAATGTATTGTAATGTTTAAAAAATGTATAACTGCCTTAATTTTTCTTGAACCCAAGAAGAGTAGCTGCTGCCTTGGCAGCAGCTAATTGGGATCTATTATAAATACTAATACTAAATACTAGGTCCTTTTCCAAACACCTAATATACTATTGTTAAGATTTTTGGTGGAAGCCCTAAATTGCTGGGAGCTGCTGGATTCTCCACTACACCTCTGTTATGGGGTGTGCATGGTAAGTTTCAGTGGTTTGTTTGCGTAATCTGACTCAGGCGTTAAACAGGAAAATAATTGTGTAATTTAATCTATTTTAACACACATTTCCTTTTGTGTCAAGTGTGTGTTACGTAATTATGGTACAGTTGCGGTCAAATATATTGTCACCCTTGCACTTTACAATGGAGTTACAATGGATCAGAATGTTCTTTTGTCTTTATTTAAAAACTGGTTTAATGGCTATTTAAATGAGAATCACTTGCCTCCAACCAAACTAATTTGAATTCTGAATAATATAGTCCAGGGCATTTTTTCTTCTTCTTTGAAGTGAAAAATAAACATTTCCATTTTTCAACAGTTTATTTATAATCATGCAAGGATGCCAATATAATTTTCTGCAACTGCAATCTAATCTGGGGTGGCTTTGAGTAACGTCTGCTTCCAACTCACACTCTCAAACACGTAGATCCCCTAAACGCAGCTCACTTTCCAGCCCACTTTCCAGCTCACACTCTCAAACATATAGATCCCCTGAACGCAGCTCACTCTCCAGATCCCAATCACCTGAAATCTGATCACCTGTTCACACACCTGTATGTCATTATCACACACTATTTAGTTCAGTTCTTTGCACCCCATCATTGTGAGGTATTGTTTGTTTTGTGACACACTGCTATTCAGAGCACTGGGTTTCCTGTAATTTAATTCTCCTGTGTATGATAGTTTTGGCCTGCCTCACTAATGATGCCTTTTGCCTATTCCCTGCCTGTACTTTAGCCTATCGGATTTCCTGTTATCAACCTATTGCCTGATCTCCTGGATGACGTTACTAGCCTTTTCCCTGCCTGTAATGTTGCCTTTTTGGACCCCTGGTGTATGACCTTCTGTCTGCCCCTGGACCCAGCTACCTGCCTCTTGTGGTCCTTTACAAATAAACACCTACTGCGCCCTGCGCTTGAAAACAGCTCTCTGTCTCCCATGGTGTTCATTACACTTTGTAGCTAAATTGTACATTCTCTCTAGAGATTACACAGACTTACGCCACAGACTTACGCCACATATGTTGTTTGTTCATGTGTAGATGCATCAACAAATTATGAACACATTCACTCACTAACTTGATGCTTTCTATGTTAAAACTAAGAAACTCTGATCTAAACGTGGAATTGTTGACCATTTCAATGACAATAAATTCAAGTTTATTGTGTAACTTAAAATTGGGAAATCAATGACTAACAGCTTTAACATGTTTTCCACTACAGGACATCCTCACTGGGACCGTCATTTATGAAATGACCCTTTTATACAGTACATCAATATGAAAAAACCTAAAATATGCAATGTATAGTATAAGGCAGACAGTCTTGTCTGTACTTACACAGGTATGAATAGCAGTATAGGAGCCCTACATGCACTAATACATAAAATAATCCTACCTGTACACCAGGACATGATCATCATCAGTATCATGACAGGTATCATATCTCAAACTGGGTCTCCACTGAACTATTGAAAAATGCTGTCTGAAGAGTGGTCTGAAGAGTGGAGTGGACTCACTTTTATCACTTCTGTCACGTTACTTCTACTTGAAAACGCACATAACATCCTCATTTTCTCACATGAAATTCTTGCAGCTAATCTCTGATCAGTGTTATTTACCCATCTTTTTACAGAAAAAGTAGTTATTGCTGTGTGTGTGTGTGTGGTGTGTGCATTCGTGCATACTTCACTAAAGCTGTTTGCTTTTCTGATAGACTACCCAAACCTGAGAAGAATGACCTTTGTTAGTTGACCCCTGTGAAAGGTCAATGGTCAAAAGGGCCACCTGGCCACAGATGGTCAGAGAGGACAAACAGGACAGAGGGACAGACTGTTGATAATACTTTTAATGAAGGGAATTGGTAAGGATGTCTGGTTGTTGTCTGTATGTTGCCAATATGATTTGTAAGCCACGTGTCTCTTTCTCCCTCTCTATATCTCTCCTTCATTCTTCCCCATCTCCCTTCATCTCCCTCCTCTCTCTCCCTCTATTTATATTTCTCTCTCTCTCGCACTCTACCTCATTCTCCCACCTCTCTTTTGAGAGGTGGTCTGGCAGCCTAATGACTCTGTGTAGAACATATGGTTTTGGTCTGATGCGCTATCATGTGGTCTCACTAACACCAGACCTCTATTACTGTTACACACACCTCACCATAGCCAATGCCAGTTTCATGCAGGCTACCACATGTTGCCTTTGGATTTACTGTAGGTTATACTCTTGAATGCTTCTCCTGCTGTTTCTCTTAGGCCAGGTATGTGTGTGTGAGTGTGCGCGTGTGCGTGTGTGCCTCAATGTTTTCATCACAAATAGAACTATGGTTTGCCTAGGGTAAGTCCAAAAGCATCGTTCTCCAATGCCATTATCTGATTATGAAAATAAGAAATATACTATTATTACTTGACAGGCTTAAAATAAAAATGACAGCACCAAAACAAAAACAGTCCCATGCTACGCGGATCAGTTGCGGCTGCTGCTGTTGAGATACCACACAAATCAAGCAGAGTCCATGACTTTGTGAAAACAGATGCCTGGTCTGCCTTTAAACCTCAACCAGGCTTTGCCTGCCTAAATAGGCTCTAGGAATACTTTAACACAAAGCAATCTGGCCCTTCTTCCTCCTTTAACTTTTAATGGACATTAATTGTGCCTGGAATGTTCTGTGCCTGTTTTTCATCAGCTGTCCAGGTGGCTGGTCTCAGACGGTCCCGCAAGTGAAGAAGCCGGATGTGGAGGTCCTGGTGTGGAGGTCCTGAGCGGGCGTGTTTACACGTGGTCTGCGGTCGTGAGGCCAGTTGGACGTACTGTACAATTCTCTAAAACGACGTTGGAGGCGGCTTATGGTAGAGAAATGAACAGTCAATTATCTGGAAACAGCTCTGGTGGACATTCCTGCAGTCAGCATGCCAATTGCAGTCCTTCAAAACTTGAGACATCTCTGGCAGTGTGTTGTGTGGCTAAACAGCTAATTTTAAAGTGGCCTTTTGTTGTCTCCAGCACAAGGTGCACCTGTGTAATGATTATGCTGTTTAATCAGCTTCTTGATATGCCACACCTGTCAGCTGGATGGATTATCTTCGCAAAGGAGAAATGCTCACTAACAGGGATGTAAACACATTTGTGCATTACATTTGAAATAAATAAGCTTTTTGTGCATATACAGTGGAAGTCGGAAATTTACATACACCTTAGCCAAATACATCTAAACTCAGTTTTTCGCAATTCCTTACATTTAATCCTAGCAATAATTCCCTGTTTTTGGTCAGTTACGATCACCACTTAATTTTAAGAATGTGAAATGTCAGAATAATAGTAGAGAGAATGATTTATTTCAGCTTTAATTTCTTTCATCCCATTCCCAGTGGGTTAGAAGTTTACATACACTCAATTAGTATTTAGTAGCATTGCCTTTAAATTGTTTAACTTGAGTAAAACGTTTCGGGTAGCTTTCCAAAAGCTTCCCAAAATAAGTTGGGTGAATTTTGGCTCATTCCTCCTGACAGAGCTGGTATAACCGAGTCAGGTTTGTAGGCCTCTTTGCACGCACACGCTTTTTCAGTTCTGCCCACACATTTTCTATAGGATTGAGGTCAGGGCTTTGTGATGGCCACTCCAATACCTTGACTTTGTTGTCCTTAAGCCATTTTGCCACAACTTTGGAAGTATGCTTGGGGTCATTGTCCATTTGTAAGACCCATTTGCGACCAAGTTTTAACTTCCTGACTGATGTCTTGAGATGTTGCTTCACATAATTTTCCTCCTCATGATGCCATCTATTTTGTGAAGTGTACTAGTCCCTCCTGCAGCAAAGCACCCCCACAATATGATGCTGCCACCCCCGGGCTTCAAGGTTGGGATGTTGTTCTTCGGCATGCAAGCCTCCCCCTTTTCCCTCCAAACATAACAATGGTCATCATGGCCAAACAGTTCTATTTTTGTTTCATCAGACGAGAGGACATTTCTCCAAAAAGTACGATCTTTGTCCCCATGTGCAGTTGCAAACCGTAGTCTGGCTTTTTTATGTCAGAATTGGAGCAGTAGCTTCTTCTTTGCCGAGTGGCCTTTCAGGTTATGTCGATATAGGACTTGTTTTATTGTGGATATGGATACTTTTGTACCTGTTTCCTCCAGCATCTTCACAAGATCCTTTGCTGTTGTTCTAAAATTGATTAGCACTTTTCACACCAACGTACGTTCATCTGTAGGAGACAGAACGCGTCTCCTTCCTGAGCGGTATGACGGCTGCGTGGTCCCATGGTGTTTATACTTGCGTACTATTGTTTGTACAGATGAACGTGGTAACTTCAGACGTTTGGAAATTGCTCCCAAGGATGAACCAAACTTGTGGAGGTCTAAAATTATTTTTCTGAGGTCTTGGCTGATTTCTTTTGATTTTCCCATGATGCAAGCAAAGAGGCACTGAGTTTGATGGTAGGCCTTGAAATACATCCACAGGTACACCTCCAATTGACTCAAATGATGTCAATTAGCCTATCAGCAAAATCCATGACATCCTTTTCTGTAATTTTCCAAGCTGTTTAAAGACACAGTCAACTTTTTGTATGTACACTTCTGACCCACTAGAATTGTGATACAGCGACTTTTAAGTGATATAATCTGTCTGTAAACAAATGTTGGAAAAATGACTTGTGTCATGCACAAAGTATATATCCTAACCGACTTGCCAAAACTATAGTTTGTTAACAAGAAATTTGTGGAGTGGTTGAAAAACTAGTTTTAATGACTCCAACCTAAGTGTATGTAAAACTTCCGACTTCAACTGTAGAACATTTCTGGGATCTTTTCTTTCAGCTCATGGAACATGGGACCAACATTTTACATGTTGCGTTTATATTTTTGTTCAGTATATTTCCAAATACTTCAGTTGTGTTTCATTGAACTTTCCTGGCGTTATGAAACCAAGGGAATCGTCACAAAAGTACTAACCCCACCTATCTGACATTTGAGAGACTCAAACACTCTTAGTGTTTGAAGGAAAACAAATACCTTTAGAACATAGGTCTGTTATGGATGCATTGCATGTTATGGATGCATTGATCGTAACTGACCAAAAACAGGGAATTGTTGCTTGGATTAAATGTAAGGAATTGCGAAAAACTGAGTTTAGATGTATTTGGCTAAGGTGTATGTAAACTTCCGACCTCAAAGTTATAGTATAAGGTTATTAGCTGTAATCATTCCCAACAACTACTGCCCATTACCACACCTCATCCACACTGTGTGCCAGAGGGTTCACTTGAACAACCAACCACAGACAGGCTAGACCAGGCTGCATGGGCCTTGCTGTAGAGGAAATGGTAAGACATTACTTTGAGTCTGTGGCTCACTTCCTGTGATTAATTTCCTGTCGAAATCTTCAAGATTGATGAAGAGACTATTCTGGTCCTTTTCAGAGGGAAAATATTGATCAATGCTGGCTTTGTTTTCATTTTCTATTTGTTGATCAGTCAATAGAAGTCAAGATTGCATTGATCATGAAAAATTCCTTTTTGGATCTTAAGGAGTCACAAAACCAAAAGTTCTGGATCAATTGGTAGACTTCCATTTGAGTATACTGCTGGATGAGGGTTTACGTTCGAGTTGTTGGTTGGAGACGCACAGGGCTTGGAATTAAATTGGACTCCACAATGAGCCTAATTATAGCTTCATATCATGTTTCGTAAATCAATGTGACATTTTGAAATTGTATTTAGTGTTGTTTTTAGTCCCTCTGTAAATAGCCCACCCAATCTAACTACCTCATCCCCATACTGTTTTTATTTACTTTTCTGCTCTTTTGCACACCAGTATCTCTACTTGCACATCATCATCTGCTAAATTGTAATTTACCTCGCTACTATAGCCTATTTATTGCCTACCTTCCCACGCCATTTGCACACACTGTATATAGACTTTCTTTTTTTTTCTATTGTGTTATTGACTGTACGCTTGTTTATTCCATGTGTAACTCTGTGTTGTTGTTTGTGTCGCACTGCTGTGCTTTATCTTGGCCAGGTTGCAATTGTAAATGAGAACTTGTTCTCAACTAGCCTACCTGGTTAAATAAAGGTGAAATATATTTTTTTTTTAAAGTGATGTTTTTATAGCAATTTTCCTTAAGGCAGTACCAGATCTAAAAGAAAAGATGAGATCACTAGTCCAGAACTCTTCTGCGATGCACAGACAAAGAACGCCATCAAAGTTGTCACAGAAAATGTTCTTGTTCTCTAATTTATAGAACTGGGAAATCTCTGACTTCCAACTTCTGTGCATTCAAGAAACCTGGGAACTCAATAAAAAACTAACTCCGACTGGGACAATTCGTTTTGAAAGGTCATCCAACTCGGAATTCCAAGTCGGGAACTCAGGCCTTTTTCTAGAGCTCCTACTTTCTCTCCTAGATCACTGACGTCAAGATTCAACCTCGTTTTTTTCCCATTTGTCATGAAGCACCATATTATCACACAAATGATCGAAATTACAGGCTACTTTGACACTGACAAACTGAGAATCTGAGATCAATAAAAACGACCTTGTCTTAAATTCATCAATAGCCTAGGCGTAGATGTGTGCAGACACATATTGTAGGCTACAATATGAGAAGAAAATTATAGTCGTAAAAATGCTTTTCAGCTTCACTGACTCACTCAATGACGCGCAGCTCACTTGCTGGTGATGACCGATGCGCTCATGCCAATGCCTCCCGATCTCTTATTTTACTTTGTGTAACAATAGGTCTATTTGAAAGTTTTTGAAATATTTTGGTAGTCTACAGCAGACAGATTACGGTCTTCTCTTTTCAGGAGGAGCCATTTGCTTTCCAACCTGTGTTTTCTAGCGATTGTATTTGAAGTATTGCAATAGGCCTGTTTTGTCTGCATGCTGTTTGTTCACTGACAGATTTGCCGCGCGTTCCCGATTCTACACTATGCCATGTTATTGGGCTACACTCCACAGATAGGCAATTTTTTTTAAAGAAGCTGTTGATCCTTTGTGGCTAAATGATATGCTTTCTCATGGTATAGTAGGATATTCAGAATTATTACATTTATTTCTGAACACACAGCAGTAACTATAACTTTGGTAAATGTAAATCAATTCATCAGGGGTGCTGCAGCTCCTCCAGTATAACTTTGGCAAATCTATTTCAATTTATCAGGGATGCTGCAGCTCCTCCAGAACCCTTCGCGTGGCTAGGATTCTATAAGCAAATAAATGATTAAGTGCAACGCTGGAGAGATGAGAGTTGCAGGCTCATTCGCGCGTTACAATGTTGCGCAAATCATAATTCCAGGCCGGCCCAACCCGAATCAACTTCTACAATATCAGGCCCAGTCTGATATTGCTTTTGTTGACATTTTTACATTGCAAAAAGTGAAAATGTGTTTTCATGCCACGAGAGGTACCGAATCCAGCCAAATAGGTCCTGGAATGAAACAGTCCAAAAAAGAGTGGTGCCGGATCCTGTTCCGGCAGGATCTGGCACAAATTAGGCACTGTGTCTCATCCCTCCCTCTATTTCTCTCTCTATTCCCCCCCTCTCTCTCTCTCTCTCTCGCTCTCTCTCTGTCTCTGCTCTCTTTCTCACCTGAGTGTATTGTACTGGAATGGAGTATTGTACTGTAGCTCGAAACACAGTGAGAATCAGTGAATTACTTGTCAGTGATATACACGACACTGAATGTGATTTCAGTATTGGTGGTGTGCCAGGGTCAAGTTCAGTGCCAAGATGTCACTCTTATCTGTCTGACATTCAGTTAGTAGCGGTGGTATCTATCTATCTATCTATCTATCTATCTATCTATCTATCTATCTATCTATCTATCTATCTATCTATCTATCTATCTATCTATCTATCTATCTATCTATCTATCTATCTATACTCTATCACAGTATTTTATTTACTGTCCTCTCATAATCCCACCATTCTATAAATAATACCTTTAATAATTTGTAATTAATCTGCATGTTTACACTTACACACGCACACACGTGTGAACGCACGTACACACACTACGAGGCGACGGGGCCTGTGTGCTGAGTGTGTGGAGTCTGCTCGTGGAGCCCTCCTGGGAGGTCATTATAAGAATAAATACATTGGCTGTTAATTCATGCCTGATTGTTGACAGTCAGAATATTGTTTAACATGCACAGAGAAGGCCCTTTGTGTTGTGCTGCAAGATCTTCTGTATGTGCCTGCGTGCGAGGTGTTTGTGTGTGTACGTGTGCGTGTGTGTATGTGTTTGTGTGTGTCCCAGCCTGATTAGAGGCAAGTCTTTGCACACACCACACACACACACACACACACACACACACACACACACACACACACACACACACACACACACACACACACACACACACACACACACACACAATGATTTATGGGCCTTGCTCACTGTCTCCCTCTCATTAGACAGTAGACAAGTTATGGGAATTCTCTCTCTTTTTCTCTGACCCTGGCAGTTAACGAACAAGGCAGCTCTTTCGCTCCTGTTTTTCTATAACTTGTGTGTCTCTCTCAAGGCCCTCTCTTTGGTAATTTATCTTTCACCTGTCTGACCTGTTGTATGTCCTCACAAGTCTATGTTGACATTATGGCCAGGCACAGTGTGTGGCTGCATGGGGATTTGTAAGATGTCACACACAACCTAGAAAAAGGTTAGATGTCACACACAACCTAGAAAAAGACATCACCTGCTTTTATGACAGGAAGAGTGTACATTGTCAACACTATCGAAAGCTCCTTCAAAATGAAAATAAAGAACTTTGAGGAAGTGAAACAACGGACTACCATCTCTCTTCAGGTTAACCCCTGCTACAGTAGTGTGGTTGCATAAACTTGATATCAGATAACTGTGGTACCTGGGGTTGAGGAGGTTTAATCACTTAGGGACAGTTTACCAGACACCGATTAAGCCTAGTCCTGGACTAAAAAGCTAAAAAAAGAGTGTCCATTGAGAATGTTTTTTTTGACTTGGCTTAATCTGTGTCCAGGAAACAGGCCTTAAAGACCAGGCCATACTGACATTCATCAATGGAAACACATCGGAAATCACTGTCAGGAAGAGCTTTAACCCACTGTCTTAATTCTATCACTTTCACACTACGGGCCTGTGCTAGGATGGACTGAAGACACAGTGAGCTCCCTGTCACTTAGTTCCAAATGAAGATACATAGGACTATAAACTTTGAACACTGACCTACACCCCATTAAAGACATTAATCACGGATATTAATGAGCTTCGAAGCTGGTTTCGGACCTGTAAAGTTCCCTAAGTATAATGGATACCTGTAAAGAGCAGCTTTGAGGTGTGCTGGCCTGGTAGAAGAGAACAGTTGGAGTCTTTGTATTAGGTCTGATTGAGAGAGACAATGTTTTGTCTCTGCTCTCCGGCTTCGTTACGGCAGAGAGAGAGACAACATGCTGTTCTAGGCTGCTGTACTAGGCATCCATTGATGAATTTGTTTAATTGAACGTAAATAATGAATTCACCAGGAAGAGTTTTGGCCCAGTTGGTAATTGCTGAAGATCAGACGCCACAATTCCAAACTTGAAACTGGCATAAGAGCGAGGCGGCTATAAGCGCCATAACGACGACTTCGAAGAACAAGAAAGAAGGAAGATGGGGACAAAAGGGAGGAGAGGGACACAGAGAGATAGATGAACCCATGAACTAATGAGCAACAAAGAGCTAACGAGTTTGGCGAAGGAAAATGAACTGTTCCCAAAATCATCTTTTAAACTTGGCAAGATGAAACGATGGAGCAGCAGTTGTTTTTGACAGCACGGGACGAGGCCAGCCACAGCTCAGTGAGAAGGGGTAATTCCTTATTCCTTTATATTACCCACAGTTGTTCTCTGCTGGAAGCCCCCTCATCCCTCGCTTTGCCCGCTCCCCAACATTGATTCTTGAATTAGACTGTTTTATTGAATAATTAATAGGCCCTTTCCCCGTGATTGATGATTTGCATGGCTTGAATATTAACTTTTCTATCAAACGCCGCTTGTTCTAATGTAATCATATTGAAAACATGTCAAACTGTGTTTACCCACTTTGTGTGTGATGTTGTCTTAAGTAGCAGCTGCCACAGCTTCACAATGCTCAGAGGTGGGGAATAGCCTTGTTGAGCATTCACTCACTGGTGATTACAAGGCTTTTGAGTTCTGACATGCATATAGTACACACACGCACACACACATGCATGCGCACATGCACACACAAAGCTATCAGTTCCCCCAAAGAGCTTCTCTAATAGATCCAGTGGAAACTAGGCTCAGTTTGAGTGGCAGCTAGGCTAGACTGGGAATACAGAGATTGTCAGACATATTGCCTCCACCATGTCACAGTCCTATCAGAGAGAGAACACAAACACATCAATGCTGTGGTAGACACACACATTAAGATTCTCTTTTAATTTGATTGGGATTGAAGCAGAGCACTAAATGTTGTTGTCATTCCCACCCGCTTGTTTTTTGTTTGCATTGTTTATTTATTTATCTGATCAATTTACTTATTTGTTCATTCCAAGAGTCTGTTTCCCCATTTCTATCAGTGTGTCAGTGCGTTGCTCGGCACATGAAAGTGCTTTGCCTGGCGTGGAGTCTGTTGTGGTTAGTCGACTCCTTACATGTGCACGGTTAAATAATTAACTTGGTAACACACTAATGACAGGCAGTGATGTTGGGATGAGGACGACTGGACGACTGTTGATTAGGGATAGTACCTGTCTGTTGAACTCACTCTCACTGGAGGGTAGTGTGTATTTGTGTGTGTGTGTGCGTGCGTGCATGTGTGCCTGTGTGTTTGTGTGTGTATGTTCATGTGCTTTGATACTGCTTGAGTTTATGGCTGCATATCACACAGATTACACTTCACTCAGCTCAGATAGAACGTGTGGACCCATTTCAAGACAGTTCAGTAAAACTGAGTTTTTTTGTTTGCGTGTGGATGAAAGCAATAGGCTGCATTTTACTCACCACCAATAGAACAAATCTCTCAAGACATTTCTGTCAAATTGAGATTGAAGGATGTGTGTGTGAGGGGGAGGGCTTTCTTTAAAAAAAATTAAAAAATAAAGAGAAAAATTGGAAAATACCTCATTCTCAAGAAAACACACAAAACAACAACACAAAAACAATAATCTCCCGAACAGCTCTATTCACTATAAATGCACCTTGAAGGAAAAGCCTGTTCCCAGGAGCTTACTACGTATCTGATATATTATGCAAAAAGCATTAGGCTAAATTAAAAAGCTGTCTGAGAGAAACACAATCTTTTAATGAGGACAGTAAAGCAGGGAGCGACATTAAAACAGAACCCTAGAACAGAAACAAAAGACATGGGAGCGAGAGGCCATTGATTATCAATCAGATAGGTCGTTGTCTTTCTCTCCATTGTGCCTCTGTTCCTGTGAGAAAGAAATAGAGAAAACAAAAGAGAGAGAGAAGAGCCACTAGGGACATGGACAGGTGAGTAGAAGACTGAGCCGATTAACATGGTAGCTCTGTTTCTAGCTCCTAAGCTTAAGTTTCAGTTCATGTTTTTGTTATTTCTCACATTATTAGCCCAGAACGTTTTTTCGTTATTACATACAGCCGGAATGAATTTTTGGATTTCAGAGCGGCGGTAACTCAACAGCATTGCAACCAGAAACACTACTTTCCTGAAGTGGATCCTTTGTTCGTACCCTTTAACTTCTTAGGGATCAGCAGCAGTGGTGTCGGTTTTGGAGAGTCTGGCATGCCCAAAGTAAAATGCCTGCCACTCAGGCCTAGAAACTAGGATATGCACATAATTAGTACTATTGGATAGAAAACACTCTGAAGCTTCTAAAACTGTCTGTGAGTATAACAGAACTGATATGGCAGGCGAAAACCCAAGGAATTTCTGTCCGGAAATTCTTTTTTTGTGACATGCCCTCACTTCCAATGGCTGTCTATGGGATTTGCTGTAAAATAGGACCCAGGTTGCAGTACCTATGGCTTCCACTAGATGTCAACAGTCTTTAGACAAGGTTTCATACGTTTACCATGAAAAACAACCTTACAGAAGAAGAATATGTAAGTGGATGGAGGAAGTGGCTTTTGTTTTTTGCGCGCGAGACCGTGAGCACGCTCCTCGGGATTTTACTTTTCTATCGCTCAGGTTATTATCCGTGTGAAATATTATAGTTAATATACATAAAAGTGTACCTAAGGATACATTATAAATTATGTTTGATTTGTTTGGGCAAAGTTGATAGGTATAATTTGAACGCTTTCTCTTCCCTGTACAATGGGCGAGTGGATGGTGGATTTTCTGAACATAACGCGCCAACCAAACAGAGATTTATGGATATAAACAATGACTTTTTCTAACAAAAGAAACATGGATTTTCTTGCTTGGACACTTCGTATTGACCTCAGCAGAAGATCATCAAAGGTAAGCGATTTATGTTAGCTCTTTTATGTGTTTTGTGAGACCCGTGCTGGTTATGAAATTATTCTAATGCAGAAAATATGTGAGGTGCTGTCCTCAGACAATCGAATGTTGTGCTTTCGCCGTGAAGCCTTTTTGAAATCTGACAACGCTGTGAGATTGCTAAGAGTCTAAGCTTTTGAAGAGTATGCAACAATTGTATATTGATGAATGTTTTATAATTCTACTTTTGGATTTTGAATTTGGCGCCTTACATTTCTCCGGGTAGTGTCGTTAGCGCCCCAATGATCCCTAAGATTAAGGCGATTTAACTTATCCCAGCTGCTCCAAGACGCCGCCGGCGGAGAAGAGGTATTCGGAGTGGATATTTAGTCCGACTCAAGAGGCGTGCACACCATCCACAGCTTCTGAGTATATTACTCGCTAATGTTCAGTCCCTGGACAATAAAGTAGACAAGCTCAGGGTGAGGATCTCCTTCCAGAGAGACATCAGGGACTTTAACATACTCTGTTTCACGGAATCATGGCTCTCTCCGGATATACTGTCACTGTCCATACAGCCAGCTGGGTTCTCAGTACATTGTGCAGATAGAAACAAAGACCTCTCTGGGAGGAAGAAAGGCAAGGGTGTATTTTTCATGATTAACTACTCATAGTATGATTGTGGTAACAGAAACTCATGTCCTTTTGGCAAATCTGGTCTATGATAGGGCGGAGGTTTATCACACCTAGCTCGGCTATTAGACTATTCTTTCGTAAAGGTTGAAGAGTCTTTTGTTCAGCTATTAACCCCCCTCCCTAACTTGCAACAAATTGTTGTTACTCCCATCTCGTTCCTCGCCCTCTTCCATGCGTCATTCTCCACCTGAGTGGCTCGCTTGTGGGCGTGCTGGCAGGACATAGCAGCATCTTCGGTTGTGCATCAATAATTCTGCATAGCAAGTTTGTATGAAGGTCTGGATATTCACAGGCAAATTGTTATATGTTATGGAGGTACATTTGTGTCTTTTTGTCGAGAACAAAACTTTTTTATTTTCAATCAAAATAATTGTTCTGAAAGGAACTTTTTTATTTGTGATCAAAAAGAATTGTTCTGAAAGCAAAATGTGGCTTCAAAGCAAAAAAAAAAAAAGAAATGTGCTATCAAATATTTTGTAATACAGCGCAAAACGCGCATTTTATTCCCCAAAAATATTTTGAGAACAAAAAATTTATTTGAAAACAAAACTCGCTATCAACAACCCTCCATTTTGGCCATTTTTTGAGTGTCAGTTTGGCTACAACCAATACTGTTCAGCCTTTCTTTCCGACACAAAGGAAGTCATAGCGGACACTTACTGTGTGATGATGGCATCTCAGGTAAGCAGCACTGGGCGTTCTTCCGTCCAACTTCTACATAGCTAGTAGTTAGCTCCTATGATTCAGTGTCGGTTCATAACATTCTACTGTATTACATACATACATACATACATACATACATACATACATACATACATACATACATACATACATACATACATACATACATACATACATACCGTAGAATGATAAATCATGCAATTATTATTCTCAAGCTAACCAAAAACATTTAGCTACGAACGCATGTTCTCGCCATTTTCTGTTGAATTCATCTAACTTTCTATCATGGCAACTCATAAGCAGGCCATGTCCTATTTGTTTCATAGTCGATATATAATCATATTTCATGACCTTGTAATGGTTAGCTTTTTTTACAAAAGGATGAAAGAACACAATATGTATGTCAGAGAATGCTATTCTGATATGTCAGATGAAGAGTTAGACCAGAAAGTCAGGGCCATTAAAGCAAGGATGCCCCATGCAGGATTTAGAATGATCAGAGGAAGTCCCAAAGCAATGGGCCATTGTGTACAATGGAGAAGAGTTAGGAAGTCTTTACAGCGTGTAGATGGTGCAGGTATCATTGCCAGAATGATCCAGCTTCATTCTATTGCTCGGCAAAAATACTCTGTTCCTTCTCCCGTGTCTCTCGTCCACATTGATACAAATCATAAATTGATAAGGTACTAAGATGTATGATGTCTCCATCAAATCTAAGAAGTTATTTAAACTTTTTTATTCTTACTTATTCGTAGACAAATTTTCAATGATGTATAAAATTTGAGTTTTTCTTCATCAACTGGTAATACATAAATAATGAAGCAGGTTAATAGGTTAAACATTTCACTTTTAATTCCAATGCTTTTTTCAAGATACAACATTGTCATCTTTGGCGGTATAGATGGATTTTCAAGAAGGTAAGTATATTATTTTGTACGCATATTGCATATTTCCCATCACTTAATGAACAACCACAATACCAGTCTGCTGTTAAGCTTTCTGTGCTGTATTGACGTATCCTGAAAATGACATCTGCTGCTTTAAATTGAACGGTCATATCTCAGTAATTGTTTTCATATCTACAAAAAATAAGCAATTTTCTTTACTTTCAGAGTGTGAGCTGATCAAGGGGTTAAAAATGTAGATATTGCCAGATGTATGTTCACTGTCCGAGGAATAGGCCGTGAAAGCTTTATTGCTGGCAAAAGTGTCCATAACCTACAGTGAGGGAAAAAAGTATTTGATCCCCTGCTGATTTTGTACGTTTGCCCACTGACAAAGAAATGATCAGTCTATAATTTTAATGGTAGGTTTATTTGAACAGTGAGAGACAGAATAACAACAAAAAAATCCAGAGAAACGCATGTGAAAAATGTTCTAAATGGAATTGCATTTTAAAGAGGGAAATAAGTATTTGACCCCTCTGCAAAACATGACTTAGTACTTGGTGGCAAAACCCTTGTTGGCAATCACAGAGGTCAGACGTTTCTTGCAGTTGGCAACCAGGTTAGCACACATCTCAGGAGGGATTTTGTCCCACTCCTCTTTGCAGATCTTCTCCAAGTCATTAAGGTTTCGAGGCTGACGTTTGGCAACTCAAACCTTCAGCTCCCTCCACAGATTTTCTATGGGATTAAGGTCTGGAGACTGGCTAGGCCACTCCAGGACCTTAATGTGCTTCTTCTTGAGCCACTCCTTTGTTGCCTTGGCCGTGTGTTTTGGGTCATTGTCATGCTGGAATACCCATCCACGACCCATTTTCAATGCCCTGGCTGAGGGAAGGAGGTTCTCAC
>QNTS01001976.1:190641-257367 GCA_003317085.1 Hucho hucho
GTTAAGATGCCTTTTGAACCTAATACCATTTGCTGTGCGGTAGCAGAGAGAACAGTCTATGACTATGGTGGCCTATGGTGGTCTATGACTACAGAGGTCCTTCCTCTGACACCGCCTGGTATAGAGGTCCTGGATGGCAGGAAGCTTGGCCCCAGTGATGTACTGGGCAGTACGCACTACCCTCTGTACCTAGCGGTCGGAGACAGAGCAGTTGCCACACCAGGCAGTGATGCAACCAGTCAGGATGCTCTCGATGGTGCAGCTGTAGAACCTTTTGAGGATCTGAGGACCCATACCAAATATTTTTTGTCTCCTTAGGGGGAATAGGCTCTGTCGTACCCTCTTCATGACTGTCTTGATGTGTTTGGACTATGATAGTTTATTGGTGATGTGGACACCCAGGAACTTGAAGCTCTCAACCTGCTCCACTACAGCCCCGTCGATGAGAATGGGGGCGTGCTCGGTCTTCCTTTTCCTGTAGTCCACAATCATCTCCTTTGTCTTGAAAACGTTGAGGGAGAGGTTGTTATCCTGGCACCACACGGCCAGGTCTCTGACCTCCCTATAGGCTCTCTCATTGTTGTCGGTGATCAGGCCTACCACTGTTGTGTCGTCGGAAAACTTAATGATGGTGTTGGAGTCGCGCCTGGCCATGCAGTCATGGGTGAACAGGGAGTACAGGAGGGGACTAAGCATGCACCCCTGAAGGGACCCCGTGTTGAGGATCAGCATGGCAGATGTGTTGTTAACTCCCCTTACCACCTGGGGGCAGCCCGTCAGGAAGTCCAGGATCCAGCTGCAGAGGGAGGTGTTTAGTCCCAGGGTCCTTAGGATATTGATGAGCTTTGAGGGCACTATGGTGTTGAATGCTGAGCTGTAGCTGTAGCGTTCTCACATGCTGAGCTGTAGCTGTAGCGTTCTCACATAGGTGTTCCTTTTGTCCAGGTGGGAAAGGGCAGTGTGGAGTGCAATAGAGATTGCATCATCATCTGTGGATCTGTTGGGGCGGTATGCAAATTGGAGTGGGTCTAGGTTTTCTGGGATAATGGTGTTCATGTGAGCCATGACCTGCCACTTCATGGCTACAGACGTGAGTGCTATGGGTCGGTAGTCATTTAGGCAGATTAACTCAGTGTTCTTGGGCACAGGGACTATGGTGGTCTGCTTGAAACATGTTGGTATTACAGACTCAGTTAGGAACAGGTTGAAAATGTCAGTGAAGACACTCAGCGCATGCTGAATGTTGACCTGAGCGTGATCACACAGTCGTCCAGAACAGACGACTGTGATGCTCTCTTGCATGTTTCAGTGTTGCTTGCCTCGAAGTGAGCATCAAAGTAATTTAGCTCGTCTGCTAGGCTCATGTCACTGGGCAGCTTGTGGCTGTGCTTCCCTTTGTGGTCTGTAATAGTTTGCAAGCCCTGCCACATCCGACGAGCGTCGGAGCCGGTGTTGTACAATTCAATCTTAGTACTGTATTGACGCTTTGCCTGTTTGATGGTTCTTCATAGAGCATAGCAGGATTTCTTATAAGCGTCCAGATTAGAGACCCGCTCCTTGAATGTGGCAGCTCTACCCTTTAGCTCAGTGCGGATGTTGCCTGTAATCCATGGCTTTTGGTTGGGGTATGTACATATGGTCAGTATGGGTATGACATCATCAATGCCCTTATTGATGAAGCCAGTGACTAATGTTGTTGACTCCTCAATGCCATCGGAAGAATCCCAGAACATATTCCAGTCTGTGCTAACAAAACAGTCTTGTAGCTTAGACTGTTTTGTTAGCATCATCTGACCACTTCTTTATTGACCGAGTCACTGGTGCTTCCTGCTTTAGTTTTTGCTTGTCAGCAGGAATCAGGAGGATAGAATTATGGTCAGATTTGCCAAATGAAGGGTGAGGGAAAGCAGTGTACACATCTCTGTGTGTGGAGTAACGGTGGTCTAGTTTTTTTTCCTCTGCTTGCACATTTAACATGCTGGTAGTAATTAGGTGAAATGTATTTAAGTTTTCTAAGATGTTTTAGGGAAGACCCAGATGCAGTCAGTGTCGAAGTAGCAAAGTGTATTACTTGAACAGGGGCAGGCAAAACGACAGGTCAAGGGCAGGCAGAGGTCAGTAATCCAGATCAGAGTCAAAAGTTACAGAACGGCAGGCAGTCTCAGGAGACAAAGGGCTGTGAGACATGGGTTTGATTTTAGACACATGAAAAGTGGGATGTATACCGAGGGTACGGGGCAACAGAAGACGAACAACAGAGGGGCTAATGACCTTGGATATGGGGAAAGGGCCGTTTAACCGAGGGGAACCTTTGCTGACCTCCACTCGGAGGGGCAGTTCCCAGGTGGATAGCATTACCTTCTGCCCAAGACTATACCTGGGAGCCAGGGTCCGGTGGTGGTCCGCTTGTCATCGATACCTGGAGGTGGTCTTGAGAACGGCCGACCGGGCTCTCTTCCAAGTACGACAACAGTGGCGGACAAACATCTGGGCCGAACGTATGCCGACCTCTTCATCAGGGAAGAGCGGGGGCTGATAGCCCAGGGAACACTCAAAGGGCAAGAGACCCATGGCAGAGCAGGGAAGGGTGCATTCGACCAACACTAGTTGCTGACTCCAGATGGTGGGGTTGGCAGAGACCAGGCAGCCAAGAGTCCTTTCCAAGTCTTGGTTGGCTCGTTCCGACTGGCCGTTGGACTGGGGGTGGAACCCGGAGGACAGGCTGGCCGACGACCCAATGAGTGTATAGAACGCCTTCCAGAATCGGGACGAGAACTGAGGATCCCGGTCGGAGACCATGTCTACTGGGAGTCCATGGATCCGTAAGACGTGCTGCACCATGAGCTGGGACGTCTCTTTGGCAGAGGGTAGCTTGGGGAGAGGAATGAAGTGAGCAGCTTTGGAAAACCTGTGTATCGGGTGGTGTTGCCGTCAGATGGGGGGAGACCTGTGACAAAGTCCAGGGCAATGTGAGACCAGGGACATGAGGGACAGGCAGAGGTTGAAGGAGACCAGTCGGAGCTTACCGAGGAGTTTTGTTCTGCGCACAGATCGTGCATGCGGCGACAAACGCGGAGACGTCAGGAATCATGGTAGGCCACCAGAAGCATTGTCGCACAAAGGCCAGGGTCTGACAGCAAGCCTGGAGGAGTGGGCCCACTCAAGGACCTAGGAACGGGCCGCGTCAGGAACAAACATCCGAGGTGGGAAGGATGGTCTCGGATTCCGGTGACACTTGGGCGATCTCAGACTTGAAAGAGCTGGAATGACCCTGAACCAAGAAATGGTCATTGACAATAACTATGGTGACAATAACACCTCCCGCCATATTTTTATTCTCAGAATAGCTGTCACAGGGCGTAACATGGCATGTGTGATGGTGTCGTAAGGCGAGGGGAATGTGTGAGGGGGCTGAAAGACCGGGCAGCCTGAGAGAGTGACTGGGCCGGAGAAGTGGAGTGGACACACATGCTTTTGTGTTTGGTGGGCCGCCCTGAGATTAAATACAGTAGATTAGCATGCAAACACACGTGTATGTTACAATACTTACTTTTGACCCTGGAAAGTCACTTGTTAGGCTGACAAAGCTGTCGATTCGTACTACACCCTTCATTCAATCATCATTCACTGGCTCAATGCTAATCCTCCATATGATAACACTAACTAGCTAATTGCTGCCTGTAATTGGAGCATGATGACCTTTACCCGAAGGCCTGGACCTTTATGGCACAGGCGGTAATGTACTCACCCCATAACTGGTCAATAGTTCAAGCCTGACTTTGGCTGTTCCCTCTCGATCGCACATAATCAGAGCCCTGAATGGGATCGATCTGATGACATCAGTCACAAGGAAGACTGTGGGAGCCTTCCCTGCACCTCAGAGACCCTGTACTAACAATGCGAGCCGCACATTGCAGAGAGTTGAGCTCACACACACACCAAGCCATCTGGCGGCCCTAGCTTCTGCTTTCTCTCAGAACTGAAGCAGTACCACAAGCTCAACACAATCCCAGTACTAGGCCTACTTCTGTCTAAGAGGGTTTGGATACAGGCCACTTTGTAAATTCGCACAATATCCCTTTGATTGTTAGGGGTGAAACATCACTTAGTGGTGGACGCCTGATAATTAGACTCCATGGGTATTAGTTGATATAAAATTAAGACAAACTTGGGCAAGAAATTAGCTAGTGCAATAACATGTGAAGGGAGAATTTATTTGGCCAGGTCGTATTGAAATCTAGCTAGTTAGATCATATCAAACCTGTCATCTGGTTTTCTTCGTTAGCTAGCTAGCTAATAGCAAACCATAGCAAGCTTGGTAGGAATTAAGCTAGCTACAATGCTAACTGTTTAGTTAGCTAGCTAACTATAGCAAGCTAAATAAATGGCTCAGAGTCTGGCTGGCACTGGCAAAAGTATGGGGTAACATTATTTACAGCACGGTGAGGGTGAATTCAATTATTCCATTTAATTATAGCTAGCTAGAAACATTAGCGAACCATGTGCACAGTCAAATATTGGCTACCTAGCAACATGACAGTATTTCTCATTTCTGAAGGCAGTGCAAACTCAATTCCAGCTAGACCACCAAGGCCAGACCAAACAGGGCTTAAAAGTTTTGGGACCGTGCAGCACGTTGTATTTTAAATGATACAATGACCATAAGGTTGAAGTGCAGACTGTCAGCTTTAATTTGAGGGCATTTCCATCCATATCGGGTGAACCGTTTAGAAATTAACAACCTTATTATACAATTTATTACAAAATATTACAAAATACGCAGCAATCTACACCCAAAACCCCATAGTGACAAAGCGAAAACAGGTTTAGATTTTTTTTTATGTATTAAAAAAAAATAAAGCATACCTTTTTACATAAGTATGGAGACCCTTTTCTATGACACTCAAAATTGAGCTCAGGTGCATCCTGTTTCTATTGATCATCCTTGAGATGTTTCTACAACTTGACTGGAGACCACCTGTGGTAAATTCAATTGATTGGACATGATTTGGAAAGGCACACACCTGTCTATGTAAGGTCCCACAGTAGACAGTGCATGGGCTCCAGAGTGGCGCAGCGGTCTAAGGCACTGCATCTCAGTGAAAGAGGCGTCACTATAGTACCTGGTTTGAATCCAGGCCTGCCAGAGCCTTTACTATATGCAGATAGTATGCATCCCCTTCCCCTCAATAATGGTCTGCCAGTTATGCAGGGTTAAACAAATCTGTGGCCACCGGTCAGATTTTGACAGCAATGCTAAGAAAATGACAGATATACTCAAAATGAGAGGCTACAGGGACAAAACTCTTGATGCTGCAATGATGAAAATATCTCAAAAACCAAGAGAGAAATTGCTCATAACTAAACCAAAGAAGAAAAACAACTCAACAGTCTTTTGCACTAAGTACACCAAGTGTTTGGAGAAAATGAAAGCAATCCTGAAAAAGCACTGACATATTCTGCAATCAAACAAAAAAATTGCACAACTCTTCAAGTAAACCCCCACTGGTGGTGTATAAGTGTGGTCGCAATATTGGGGATAGCTTAATGAGATCTGACCTGCCCCCTGAGCCCACTCAGACACTCTTGACACACAATGGGAACTACAAATGTGGTTCATGCGCACAGTGCAATAGCGCTACATAAACATCCTTCTTCAGACACCCACATACAGGTAGAAAAATTACTGTTAGGGGTATCATCTCATACAAGAAAAAAAAAAGAGTAATCTATCTCATCACCTGTTCATGTGGGAAAGCCTACGTAGGACAAACGAAAAGACGCATAGCTGAACATTGCAGCTCAATCAGGTTGTAGAACACTGACTAATCAGTAGCAGCTCACTTTGTTGAAGCTAACCATCCCATCTCCTCCCTCAAATACACAGGCATTGAGCAAGTTGCTTTACCAAGGAGAGGAGGTAACATCGAGATCCTACTACCACAGAGGGAGGCCTACTGGATATCCTATTTTAAAACGCTGACCCCTAGTGGTCTGAATATTGACTTTCATCTCAGGCCCTTGTAAACAATAATGTTTTATGAACAAGTCTTAGAAATGAATATTCTTTCTACAGCTAATCAGCGTACACCCAATATGTTCCACCTGTTGATGATGCTTATTATGCATTATGGTTGAACCAAAAGATTACATGTGACAAAATTGTATGAAATTGGAAACAATTAAATATATATGTGAAATTAAATTAAACAATAATGTATGTTGATGCTAATGTTATGCTAATGCTAATGATAACAATAGCCTAATATATTCAATATACTGTAAACTTGTCTTTTAACAGTTTCACTCACTTCATTCTAATCAACCTAATAATTATGACACACCCCTCACTATTTTCATTGGTTGCACTAATTGCACTGTTTGTCTACATAACTTGGTTCAAGCGTTCATGATATTACCCTGAAGAAACGTTGGTGTTTTACCCAATAAATTACTGGGAGTTTATATATATAGATTGTGCGACTCTCTTTATTATTTGTGTAGCTTACTGTTTTTATGACACATAAACATATTCCCAAATAAAGACAACACTGTGCAAGTATGTGTTGTAGACAATCAATTTGTAATAAATGTTAAATAAATAAAAGTAAGTGTAACAGTATAGCTTCCATCCCTCACCTCGCCCCTACCTGGGCTCAAACCAGGGACTCTCTGCACACATCAACAACTGCCTCCATCGAAGAATCGTTACCCATCGCGCCACAAAAGCCACGGCCCTTGCAGAGCAAGGGGAACAACTACTTCAAGGTCTGTTAGCATGCACCCCGGTAGCTAACCATTTCACACCGGTTACACTCACCCCCCTTTTGACCTCCTCCTTTTCCGCAGCAACCAGTGATCCGGGTCACGGCACCAATGTAACAGTATAGCTTCCGTCCCTCTCCTCACCCCTACCTGGGCTCGAACCAGGGACCCTCTGCACACATCAACAACAGACACCCACAAAGCATACCCACAAGTTACCCATTGCTCCACAAAAGCCACAGCCCTTGCAGAGCAAGGGGAACAACTACTTCAAGGTCTCAGAGCGAGTGACGTCACCGATTGAAACTGTTAGCGCACACATTTCACACCAGTTACATAAGCACACATACAGCTAATAGAAAAATACACCTTTGATTAAGTAAATGTCTTTATCTTCCAGGGGTTGAGGGTGGTGACATTTCAACATATTTTTTCAAACCTGGACAAATGCTGAGCCACAATATCGTTTTTGTTTGGCTTAGGAATGGTGGAGAGTGGGGAGTTTCAGGTGTGATGAGGAGCATCCATATTTCACTGTCTTGTTGATTCTGCTCTTCAGCATACGATCAATCAGCTGGTATTTGAAAGTCTATCTGGTCGGTGTATAGATCTTTCTGGCCACCCAACTTTTTGACTGTTTAGGGAATACAGCATTGTACCTTGGGATGCCTGAAAAACAATGGTCATAAATTGTATCAAAACATATTTTGGACATAAGTCAAAAATATATATTTGGACCTCTGATGTCTCATTTGGCTATACCCATATTAGATCAAGACACTACCAATTGGGATACTTCACCATCGCATTGTCAAATACTTCCCGAGGTCGTAAAAACAGGGATGATGGCAACGTTATGAAGACCATAGGTCCAGATGGTCTGAACCGTCCAGATGGTCTGAACCGGTTTAAATTACCATATACAGTACCTTCAGAATGCATTCACACCCCTTGTCTTTTTCCACATTCTGCTGTGTTACAGCCTGAATTAAAAATGTATTAAATTGAGATTTTGTGTCACTGGCCTACACACAATAACCCCATAATGTAGAAGTGGAATTATGTTTTTAGACATTTTTACAAATTAATTCAATTTTAAAGCTGAATGTCTTACAGTGAGGGAAAAAAGTATTTGATCCCCTGCTGATTTTGTACGTTTGCCCACTGACAAAGAAATGATCAGTCTATAATTTTAATGGTAGGTTTATTTGAACAGTGAGAGACAGAATAACAACAAAACAAAAAAGAAAAACGCATGTGAAAATGTTATAAATTGATTTGCATTTTAATGAGGGAAATAAGTATTTGACCCCTCTGCAAAACATGACTTAGTACTTGGTGGCAAAACCGTTGTTGGCAATCACAGAGGTCAGATGTTTCTTGCAGTAGGCCACCAGGTTAGCACACATCTCATGAGGGATTTTGTCCCACTCCTCTTTGCAGATCTTCTCCAAGTCATCAAGGTTTCGAGGCTGACGTTTGGCAACTCGAACCTTTAGCTCCCTACACAGATTTTCTATGGGATTAAGGTCTGGAGACTGGCTAGGCTACTCCAGGACCTTAATGTGCTTCTTCTTCAGCCACTCCTTTGTTGCCTTGGCCGTGTGTTTTGGGTCATTGTCATGCTGGAATACCCATCCACGACCCATTTTCAATGCCCTGGCTGAGGGAAGGAGGTTCTCACCCAAGATTTGACAGTACATGGCCCCGTCAATCGTCCCTTTGATGCAGTGAAGTTGTCCTGTCCCCTTAGCAGAAAAACACCCCCAAAGACTAATGTTTCCACCTCCATGTTTGACGGTGGGCATGGTGTTCTTGGTGTCATAGACAGCATTCCTCCTCCTCCAAACACGGAGAGTTGAGTTGATGCCAAAGAGCTCCATTTTGGTCTCATCTGACCACAACACTTTCACCCAGATGTCCTCTGAATCATTCAGATGTTCATTGGCAAACTTCAGTTGGGCATGTATATGTGCTTTCTTGAGCAGGCGGACCTTGCGGGTGCTGCAGGATTTCAGTCCTTCACGGCGTAGTGTGTTACCAATTGTTTTGGTGACTATGGTCCCAGCTGCCTTGAGATCATTGACAAGATCCTCTGGGCTGATTCCTCACCGTTCTCATGATCATTGCAACTCCACGAGGTGAGATCTTGCATGGAGCCCCAGGCCGAGGGAGATTGACAGTTATTTTGTGTTTCTTCCATTTGCGAATAATCGCACCAACTGTTGTCACCTTCTCACCAAGCTGCTTGGCTATGGTCTTGTAGCCCATTCCAGCCTTGTGTAGGTCTACAATCTTGTCCCTGACATCCTTGGAGAGCTCTTTGGTCTTGACCATGGTGGAGAGTTTGGAATCTGATTGATTGATTGCTTCTGTGGACAGGTGTCTCTTATACAGGTAACAAGCTGAGATTAGGAGCACTCCCTTTAAAAGTGTGCTCCTAATCTCAGCTCGTTACCTGTATAAAAAAAAGGGGTCAAATACTTATTTCCCTCATTAAAATGCAAATCAATTTATAACATTTTTCACATGCGTTTTTCTGGATTTTTGTTGTTGTTATTCTGTCTCTCACTGTTCAAATAAACCTACCATTAAAATTATAGACTGATCATTTCTTTGTCAGTGGGCAAACGTACAAAATCAGCAGGGGATCAAATACTTTTTTCCCTCACTGTACAATAAGTTTTAAACCAGTTTGTTATGGCAAGCCTAAATAAGTCACAAGTCACATGATATGTTGCATGGACTCACTCTATGTGCAATAACAGTGTTTAACATGATTAATGAATGACTAACTCATCTCTGTACCCAACACATAAAATTGTCTGTAAGGTCCCTCAGTCAAGCAGTGAATTTCAAACTCAAAGACCAGAAAGGCTTTCCAATGCCTCACAAAGCGGGCGGAGGGGGAGGAGTTGCAATCTACAGCAGAGATAGCTTGCAAAGATCTGTCATACTTTCCAGGTCTGTGCCCAAACAGTTTGACCATCTAATTTTAAAAATAAATCTCTCCAGAAATAAGTCTCTCACTGTTGCCGCCTGTTACAGACCCCCCTCAGCTCCCAGCTGTGCCCTGAACACCATATGTGAATTGATTGCCCTTCATCTATTTTCAGAGTTCGTTCTGTTAGGTGACCTAAACTGGGATATGCTTAACTTCTTAGGGAGCGGGAGCAGAGGTGACGGTTTTGGAGAGTCTGGCGTGCCCAAAGTAAAATGCGTGCCCAAAGTTAAAAGTGTTAACATAATGTCTGTGAGTATAACAGAACTGATATAGCAGGCGAAAACCCGAGGAAAATCCATCCGGAAATGCAGTTTTTGGTGACCTTTGCTCTGTTTGACACTCTCCCCATTGACTTCAAGGCAATCCAGCTGGATTGCAGTACCTATGGCTTCCACTAGATGTCAACAGTCTATATACAAAGACTGGGAATGATTTGAGTAAGCAAAACAGATAGGAACAGGAAATGGTCAGGGGACCTGAAATGTAAACAAGTTTACTCGGGCGCGAGTCTCGGTGCGCGCCCCACTTTATTTTACTTATATAACGTTTAGGTGACCATCCGAGTGAAATATTATCACTAATATTCATAAAAGAATAGCTAAGGATGCATTATAACTGTTATTTGATTTGTTTAGGAAAAGTTTATAGGTATAGGTTGAACACGTTCTCTTCACGTTTCAATGGGCGATTCGACATTGGTTTTTCTGAACATAACGCGCCAACCAAACAGAGATTTCTGGATATAATAAATGACTTTTTCTAACAAAAGAACCATTGGATGTCTTCGTTGGACACTTGGGAAGCCCTCAGCAGAAGTTCTTCAAAAGGTAAGGGATTTGTTTTCGCTGTGAAATGTGTTTTCTGTGAACTGCGATGGTTTATGAATTTATGCCAATGGAAAAAATATTGGAGGTGCTACCTTCAAACAATCAAATGTTGTGCTTTCGCTGTAAAGCCTTTTTGAAATCTGACAACGCTGTGATATTGCCAAGAAGCAGAGCTTTTGATGACTATGCAACACTTGTATATTGATGAATGTTTAATAATTCAACTTTTGGATTTTGAATTTGGCGCCTTGCATTTCACAGGGTAGTGTCGGGAGCTAGCGCTAGCGACCCACCACTCCCTAAGTAGTTAACTTCTTAGGGAGCAGCAGCAGAGGTGACGGTTTTGGAGAGTCTGGCGTGCCCAAAGTAAAATGCCTGCCACTCAGGCCCAGAAAATAGGATATGCACATAATTAGTACCATTGGATAGGAAAAACTCTGAAGTTTCTAAAAGTGTCTGTGAGTATAATGCATTTTATGAGACCCGCGTTGGTTATGGACTATGCAAATGCATAAAATATGAGAGGGGCTATCCTCAAACAATCAAATGTTGTGCTTTCGCCGTAAAGCCTTTTTGAAATCTGACAACGCTGTGATATTGCCAAGAATCAGAGCTTTTGATGACTATGCAACACTTGTATAATTATGAATGTTTAATAATTCAACTTTTGGATTTTGAATTTGGTGCCTCACATTTCACCGGGTAGTGTTGGATTATTTCAACAGGATTATAAACTGGACGATAGGAAAGGAAAAAAAACACAGCGCGCGCGAGCCCGTGAACGCGCTTCCTCTTCTGTTTACTGCTCCCTAAATCGCTAATATAAAATCCCTTACCTTTCGAAGAACTTCTGCTGAGGGCTTCCCAAGTGTCCAGCGAAGACATCCAATGGTTCTTTTGTTAGAAAAAGTCAGTTATTATATCCATAAATCTCTGTTTGGTTGGTGCGTTATGTTCATAAAATACAGCGTCCACTCGCCCATTGAACCGTGAAGAGAACACGTTCAACCTATACCTATACACTTGTCCAAGAACAATCAAACATCATTGATAATGTATCCTTAGGAACACTTTTATGTATATTTACTATAATATTTTAACCGGATTATAAACTGGACGATAGGAAAGGAAAAAAACACAGCGCGCGCGAGTGTGCCCGTGAACGCGCATCCTCTTCTGTTTACATCATGTGACTAGTTCGAAATTCTTCTTCTATTACCATCAAGAGCAACCTAACATCACCAAACACTGTCTAGAGACTGTTGACATCCAGTGGAAGCAATAGGTACTGCAATCTTACTCCCATATATGGCTGTTTTCAATAGGGAGGGGTTCAAAATGTTTCTGTATCTGAGTGGCAGGCCTTTTTCTTTGGGCACGCCAGACTCTCCAAAACCGACACCTCAGCTGCCGCTCCCTAAGAAGTTAAGAGCTTTCACAGTATATATAAGATTTACATATACCTATTGTAAAACTTATATGATTAAATATGAAACTGTTTGTGAAAAAATAGCAATGTGATTTTAGCCTTCTAAATTAGAATTGTTGTTCTTGCAAAACTTGTGCCAGTCAGTAGCCACACCCAAGTGAGCTTAGAGTTGGAAATGCCTTTCAGGCCAGAGTGCTTAAATTACTCGTAACAAAATTTACGTTAGACTAAGCAGGCGGCTGGTGTAAGCCGGACGTCACGAATGGTTAGACTCTACCACTTCAGACAAAGTGGAGCGGTGGCTACACAGCTGACGAAATAGTTAAAACTACCAGAAAATTGTAAGACCCTCTGAAACTCTTGACAAGTGAAGAAGGTGAAGGTTAGACCAAACGTTTGCAGTCTACAGCTGGGTATTGTGAAGTAGTCTAGGATAATTGACCAAGACAAATGGGAAGAACATTTCCCTCTCACCACGGTGTGGTACACCTCTGATGTATCCATTCTAAGAACACTCCAGAACAAAAGAAGCCTACAACTAAAAAGGACAATGTGACCTCTGGCGGACAACCAGAGACTTGGTGGACAGCCATAGACCGATGAGTGGTTTCAACAGAGAGACGACAGAGAAAGACATCTACGCATAAAGTAGTTCTAAATCCGAATGAGCGGTTGTTAGGATGCTAAATATTCATATTTACAGTGAGCATAGTTTCGAAATGTATGTACGGTAAGTGCACTCCGTTTGTCTCTCCTGCTCTTTATCTTTCCTCACCCCTTTCCATTGTGTAACCAAACGGTCATGTTTTTGTTAGTCCACTTGGGACTTCTCATTGCCAATTGTTAGTAATCAATAACATGTGTTTATGTATTTCTGTGTGATTTTTTAGTTAGTAAATAAATAATTAAGCCAATTTGTGTATCCCTGATTCATCACTTAGTTTAGGGTTCGTGCTGATTTACGGAGTCAACAACGTTCAGAATGAGACTGATATGAGGAAATAATTCATAAATGATTGATTGATGACTGGTATGATATTGATATATTCTTGAGTTAATTGGGGAAACGGTAACTCATTAAATAAACTTTTCCCATGGTGCCCCAAATTCCTGATTAGTTAATTGTTACATTATTATTTTAATCATTTAATAATTAAATGTAGTAGTTCATTATTTGATGAATAGCATTCATCACATCAATGATAGTCACGTCACGACATGGAGTATTGTGTGTAGTTGGGTGAGAAAAAAAAACGATTGAATCAATTTTGAATTCAGGCTGTCACACAACAACATGTAGAATAAGTCAAGGGGTATGTATACTTTCTGAAGGCATTGTAGATGTGACTATATAGTTGAATGTGATTGCTCTCTGGATCTCCTGTGTTTGCTCCTCAGTGCAGACAGGTGGTGTGTTACTAAACACAATCATGCATAACCTTGTATGATAAGAACCCCTTATGTTTTCCCTTTTGATTTATGAATGCACTACATTAGCAATACAGTATAATTTTGTGTTAGAGATTAAATACTTGTGTGCTCTCATTAGGCCTTTGTCCAACACGACGGCAGAACCTTGTAAGCTGGTGAGTCTTTTTTCAGCCAACTCTTCCTCCTCTGTCGGTCCTCTGAAAGACTGTCATGGAGACACTTGTGCTCCACTCCATCCTCTCTCTATTGGTGGATACCACGAACATGGTAAAGCTTGGATATCTAACGGCGTCTGAGCTCCTGCAAAAACAGGAGTGCCATCATTTTTTAAAATTGATTTTCAATAGAAATATTGAATATCAAAACAGTGGTGTCAGTGTCAGCCGTATAGCCTACAGTGTGGGTTACCCTACAAAAGCCTTAAGTGTTATGAGTAAAAAGTGATCATGAAGGAAGTTCATAATTTTGGCTCCAATCACGGAATATCGGAATACAAGAAATCTGAAAAAGTGAAAGGAGTTGATAGAAGTAAACACCATACACATGTTTTCAAAATCACCACAATTGATTGCCACAGATTCATTTCTTTACACTCGTTACGATTTAAAATGGCCATAAATGTCTTATTTTATTCTGCGTTGAAACATATGTAAAACATAATCACACATTGTTAATTAACTTCTTAGGGAGCGGCAGGTGAGGTGACGGTTTTGGAGAGTCTGGCGTGCCCAAAGCAAAATGCCTGCCACTCAGGCTCAGAAAATAGGATATGCACATAATTAGTACTATTTGTTAGGAAACACTCTCAGGTTTCTAAAAGTGTTAACATAATGTCTGTGAGTATAACAGAACTCATTTAGCAGGCGAAAACCCGAGAAAAATCAGTTTCTGGTGACCTATTGCTCTGTTTGACACACTCCCTATTGAATCCATTTGTAACCAGGACTGAGACTGCAGTACCTATGGCTTCCACTAGATGTCAACAGTCTATATACAAAGACTCAGAGAGATTGGAGTAAACAGAACGAATAGGTACAGGAAATGACCAAGGTAGCTCAGATGTCAACAAGTTTTCTCGGGCGCGAGTCTGGCTGCGCGCCCCACTTTATTTTACTTATATAAGGTATAGGTGACCATCCGAGTGAAATGTTATCGCTAATATTCATAAAAGGATAGCTAAGGATGCATTTTAACTGGTATTTGATTTGTTTAGGAAAAGTTTATAGGTATATTTGAACATGTTCTCTTCACGTTTCAATGGGCGATTCGACGTTGGATTTTCTGAACATAACGCACCAAGATTTATGGATATAATAAATGACTTTTTCTAACAAAAGAACCATTGGATGTCTTCGTTGGATACTTGGGAAGCCCTCAGCAGAAGTTCTTCAAAAGGTAAGGGATTTGTTTTCGCTGTGAAATGTGTTTTGTGTGAACCGCGATGGTTTATGAATTTATGCTAATGCAGAAATATTGGAGGTGCTACCCTCAAACAATCAAATGTTGTGCTTTCGCCGTAAATCCTTTTTGAAATCTGACAACGCTGTGATATTGCCAAGAAGCAGAGCTTTTGATGACTATGCAACACTTGTATATTGATGAATGTTTAATAATTCAACTTTTGGATTTTGAATTTGGCGCCTTGCATTTCACCGGGTAGTGTCCCACCACTCCGTAAGTAGTTAACAATAATACTGTGGCGACCCTGGTGTATAAGCGGAGATATCTATTCTAGCCAATAGCATGCTGTAATGACCTCACTAGATCATAAATAAAAGAATGTCCTTCACAGAGGATGGAGTTCTCAAATTGAAACTTTTATTAACTTGAACTCCCACAGGCTACTGTTTGGCCATGACCTACGCAAAATAAATCAATGCACAAACAACAGGTATCCAACTCTCTGTCATGGACGTACAAGAAATAGAAAAAAAGTTAAGTGGCACACATCAGAACCGGAGATACCCAACCCTCCATCCAGCTCCCTGCGGTCCACCAACCACAAGGACGCCTGTCCCCAAACATCCCTTTGAATGGCATGCAGGTTGACTGACACGCTGGACCCCGTAAAACCTGAAGGGCACCACAACACAACAACGCACAACATAATCTCAGCCCCCTCACAGGTTTGGACCGGACGTTCCGATGGCATCACAGCCATCAATCCCACTTGTGACACCAGTGTAATGGAGTTTTGCGCAAACCCTCAACCTTCCGGCCCAAAGCATGCTATTAGGTAGAGTCAATATCTCTGCTTATAAACCAGAGTCGCCACAATACATGAAGATCATTAGAATATGACCAAGAGTTTATGCAATGTTGTAGTACTGCCGTCATGATTGCCTCAACAATTAGACGTGTAACTTACCTTCAGCTACATAACAAGAGTCAAACAAATTTTTGATGCCAGGGTATGACTCTCGCATCTTCTTGCAGATGCATGGAAATCTGTTGGTGAACCACGAAATTTACACTAATTCCATTGTCTAGCAAATACTCAAATAAAATAAAATACAATTTTATTTGTCACGTGTCGAATACAGTGAAATGCTTACTTACAAGCCTTTAACCAACAATGCAGTTTTAAGAAAAATAAGTGTTAACCAGAGCCTGGAACACAGCAGGGGCGTTGGTGAGGCCAAATGGCATGACCAGATACTCGTGGTGACCGCTGGCCGTGTTAAAGGCATTCTTCCACTTGTCCCTTTCCCGTATCCACACCAGGTGGTAGGCGTACCATATGTCCATCTTGAAGAACATGGTGGCCCCCTGAAGCAACTCAAAGGCCATGAAGATGGGTGGTAGCGGGTCTTCACTGCGATGTCGTGGAGATCCTGGTAGTCGATGCACAGGCGCAGGGTTTTGTCCTTCATCTCCACAAAGAAGAACCCTGTGCCAGCGGGGGAGGCAGAAGGATGGAATAACCCTGCAGCAAGGGAGTCCTCAATGCACAATTGAAGTCGGAAGTTTACATACACTTATGTTGGAGTCATTAAAACTTGTTTTTTAACCACTACACACATTTCTTGTTAACTTCTTAGGGCTAGGGGGCAGTATTTTGAAGTTCGGATGAAAAACGTGCCCAAAGTAAACTGCCTGTCACTCAGGCCCAGAAGCTAGGATATGCATATAATTAGTAGCTTTGGATAGAAAACACTTTGTTTCTAAAAGTTTCTAAAACTGTTAAAATAATGTCTGTGAGTATAACAGAACTGATATGGCAGGCGAAAACCCGAGCAAAATCCATCCGGGATGTCTGAATCAGTCATGTCACACTGTTTTCAATTGGCATGCTATTAAAAGCAGGGTATTTTAGCTCCCAGATTGCAGTTCCTATGGCTTCCACTAGATGTCAACAGTTTTTAGAAAAAGGTTGGAACGGTCAATCATGAAAATCAAGGGAGTAAGACCACTTGTTCCTGAGTTCACGTCAAGTGTACTGTTTTGGATTTTGCACGTAACAGGGAATGCGCGCTCAGTTCTTTTTCTCTTCTATTCAGCAGGTTATATTCCGTCTGAAATATTATAGTGTATATTCATTTTAGGGTATCTGAGGATTGATTACAAATGCTGTTTGACTTTTTTCAACAAACTTTACGGGTACTTTTGGGATATCGTTTGTCTGCATGGATGAAAGCCTTTGGGCAGGTGGATTACTGAACAAAACGTGCCAACCAAACGGAGCTATATGGATATAAAGAGGAACAAAAGGACCTTTTATTGTGTAACCTGGACGCTTTGATATGCCATCAGAGGAAAATCATCAAAGGTAAGCGATTTATTTCATGCTATTTTTGAGTTTTGTGAAACCTGTGCTGGTTATGTTGTTATGCTAATTGAGTTTTTGAGTGGGGGTGCTGTCCTCAGACAATCAAATGTTCTGCTTTTGCCGTAAAGTCTTTTTGAAGTCTGACAATGCCGTTAGATTAACAAGAGTCTAAGCTTTTGAAGGGTGTGCAGCATTTGTATTTTCATGAATGTTTGAAATGAATATTTGAATTTGAATTTGGCGCTCTGCATTTCACCGGACGTTGTCAAAATCGATCCCGTTGTCGGGATTGGATCCGTAACATGTTAACAAACTATAGTTTTGGCAAGTCGGTTTGGACGTCTACTTTGTGCAGCAATTGTTTACAGACAGATTTTTTTCACTTATAATTCACTGTGTCACAACGAGTCCTATATCGACATAACTTGAAAGGTTGCTCGGCAAGGAAGAAGCCACTGTTCCAAAACCGCCATAAAAAAAACAGACTACGGTTTTCAACTTCACATGGGGACGAAGATTGTACTTTTTGGAGAAATGTCCTCTGGACTGATGAAACAAAAATAGAACTGTTTGGCCATAATGACCATCGTTATGTTTGGAGGAAAAAGGGGGAGGCTTGCAAGCCGAAGAACACCGTCCCAACCGTGAAGCACAGGGGTGGCAGCATCATGTTGTGGGGGTGCTTTGCTGCAGGAGGGACTGGTGCACTTCACAAAATAGATGGCATCATGAGGAAGGAAAATTATGTTGATATATTGAAGCAATCTCAAGACATCAGTCAGTAAGTTAAAGCTTGGTAGCAAATGGGTCTTCCAAATGGACAATGACACCAAGCCTACTTCCAAAGTTGTGGGAAAATGGCTTAAGTACAACAAAGTCAAGGTATTGGAGTGGCCATCACAAAGCCCTGACCTCAATCCTATAGAAAATGTATGGACAGAACTGAAATGGAGAGGGGTACACAATTGATAAGCAATTTTGCAGGGCTATTTTCATCATGTTTTTTAAGTTGTGATGACAGGTTATTTACATAATGTTGGCAATCTATTACATTGCAGTAATGTTTCCACGCAAAAAAAAATTCTCAACCATCTACCCCATAATCACAAAGTGAAAACATGTTTTAAAATGTTTTGCAAATGTATTGAAAATGAAATACAGAAATATCTCATTTACTTAAGTATTCACACCCCTGAGTCAATACATGTTAGAATGACCTTTTGGCAGCAATTACAGTCTTTCTGGGTAAGTTCTTAAGTTCTGGGTAAGTTGTACAAAAATCTTCAAGCTCTGTCAAACTGGTTGTTGATCATTGCTCGACAACTATTTTCATGTCTTGCCATAGATTTATGTCAAAACTGTAACTTGGCCAATCAAGAACATTCACTGTCTAATTGGCCAGCACAGGAGGTTGGTGGCACCTTAATTGGAGAGAACGGGCTGGTGTTAATGACTGGAGCGGAATAAGTGGAATGGTATTAAATACATCAAACACATTGTTTCCAGGTGTTTGAGGCCATTCCATTTGCTCCGTTCTGGACATTATTATGAGCCATTCTCCACTTAGCAGCCTCCTGTGAACTCCACTGTATATTTGGCTTCATGTTTTAGGTTATTGTCCTGCTCAAAGGGGAGTTAATCTCCCAGTGTCTGGTGGAAAGCAGACTGAGTCAGGCTTCCCTCAAGTATTTTGCCAGTGCGCCATTCCATTTATTTTTCATCCTGAAAAACTCCCAGTCCTTAACGATTACAAGCATACCTATTATATTATACAGCCACCACTATGCTTGAAAAGATGGAGAGCGGTACTCAGTAATGTGTTGTTTTGGATTTGCCCCAAACATAACACTGTATTCAGGACAAAAAGTTAATTGCTTTGCCACATGTTTTTCAGAATTACTTTAGTGCCTTGTTGCAAACAGGATGCATTTTTTGGAATGTTTGTATACTTTACAGGCTTCCTTCTTTTCATTCTGTCAATTAGGTTTGTATTGTGGAGTAACAACAATGTTGTTGATCCATCCTCAGTTTTCTCTTTTAACAGCCATTAAACTCTGTAACTATTTTAAAATCCCTATTGGTGAAATCCCTGAGTGGTTTCATTCCTCTCCGGCAACTAAGTTAGGAAGGATGCATGTATGTAGTGACTGGATGTACACCATCCAATGTCTAATTAAGAAATGTACTATGCTCAAAGGGATATTAAACATTGCTTTTTTATCTGCCCTTCTTTGCAAGACATTGGAAAACCTCCTTGGTCTTTGTGTTTGAATCTGTGTTTGAAATTCACTACTCAACTGAGGGACGTTACAGATAATTGTATGTGTGGGGTACAGAGATGAGGTAGTCATTGAAAAATTATGTTAAACACTATTTTTGCACACAGAGTGAGTCCATGTAACTTGTTGTGACTTGTTAAGCACATTTTTACTCCTGAACTTATTTAGTCTTGCCTTAAACTAGACAGGTAGCGACCCACCGACACCACCAGGTAAAATGTAAAGCGCCCAATTCAAAATCCCAAAGTTGAATTATTAAAAATCCACCAATATACAAGTGTTTCATACTCATCAAAAGCTCTGTTTCTTGGCAATATCACAGCGTTGTCAGATTTCAAAAAGGCTTTACGGCGAAAGCTCTACATTTGATTGTTTGAGGGCAGCACCTCACATACTTTCTCATAGCCATGAATTCATTAGCCAGCGTGGCACACACATAACACATTTCACAGCGAAAACAAATCAATTACCTGTTGAAGAACTTCTGCTGAGGTCATCCTAAGTGTCCAACGAAGACAATCCATGGTTCTTTTGTTAGAAAAAGTCATGTATTATATCCATAAATCTCCATTTGGTTCGTGCGTCATAGTCAGAAACGACAGCCTCCACTAGTCCATTGAAACATGGCGCGAACTCGTTCATCTTATACCTATAAACTTGTCCAAGAACATTCAAACATAGTTTTAAATGTATCCTTAGGAACACTTTTACGTATATTTACTATTANTAAATCAACCGGAATATAAACTGAGCTCTAAAGACGGTAAATAAGACACTGCGCGACTTCTCGGGCGCGCGCCCTGGGTACTGTTGTCATCAAGGGGGGACCCACTTGTTTGGTCGTTTTCTCTGGTCTAAAGCATCCAAAATGGAGGAAAACACCATCTCGAGGCTGTTGACATCATAAGGAAGCGATGTGTACTGCATTCATATGCCCTTATATGGTCATTTTCATGAGGGAGGGGTTCCCAAATGAGCAATGTGTCAAAATCACTTTTTCCAGGACAGAAATTCCTCGGGGTTTTGCCTGCCATATCCGTTCTGTTTCACTCACAGACAAATGGTTAACAGTTTTGGAAAATTCAGAGTGTTTCCTATCCAATGGTACTAAATATATGCATATCCTATTTTCTGGGCCTGAATGGGAGGCATTTTACTTTGGGCACGCCAGGCTCTCCAAAACCGTCACCTCGGGAGCTGCTCCCTGAGAAGTTAACAAAGGGGTGGAATACTTATTGACTCAAGACATTTCAACATTTCATTTTTAATTAATTTGTAAACATTTCCAAAAACATAATTACACATTATGGGGTATAGTCTGTAGGCCAATGACCCAAAAATCTTAATTTAATCCATTTTAAAATCAGGCTGTAACACAACAGCATTTTGAAAAGGTCAAAGGGTGTGCATACTTTCTGAAGGCAATGTTTGTGGAAAATTAGGTAGAACATGCTAAAAAACGAAATATCCCTTTATGTTGGTCTTATTTTCTTGCAGCAGAGGTGAAAACAAACGGCGGCAGCCTTTGTCAGAGAAACAATAGACTTCCACCCATATTTATAGATGACGTCACATTATATTACTGCTTCTTTATTTTTTTCACAATCATTATTTATATTCATATTTACATACTGTACATTTTCTATTGTTTTTCAGAAGAGCTTCAAAAAAGAAATGATAATAAACAAAGAAAAGCGCAACTGTTGCTCACAGGAAGCAACCTAACAGGAGTTCTTCATTAAGGCCTCTAGAGCTCTCTGTTTGTAAGTCATGGACATAATACAAATTTCTCTGTAACATACATTTTTCTCTATTACCTCCTCTCTTAAGTGTCTGCACAACTTCTATGCCGTGGAACCTCAGTGTGGCACACATCATGTCTGCATTAAAGTGTTTGGCTACAGGGGACTTGTCATTACCAGTTCTGATGTTGCTCTTGTGCTCTGTAATACAAACTTTAAATTCTCTCAGACTTTCAAATAATAATAGCTACATGGACACTTCAGTAAATAGACCACATATTTCGTTTTACAGGAAATTCTACCCATTACATACAGTTTCTTTCCCGTATGAGGGTGAAATGAGAAATTACCCTTGATCATTGCATTACAGTTCACACAATTATGACATAGAAAATTGCCTGAGGGGAGTGTAGATGGAAAATGCTGATGGGATGCATATTCATCAGCTCTTACCAGGCTGTCCCTTAGGTTTGTAGCACGTTTAAAAGCTAATCAAGGCATATTCTGAATAGCCCCGCCCACAGATGGGTCTGTAGACCGAACATGCTAATGCTTTTTAATGGAAGATTTAACAGCATGAGAGATAATTTTTTTTTTTTAAAGTAGACACAAATACAGTATGTTGATCATTAGGATGGGCAGGTTAAGGGGTCAATAAGATGTCCCGTGTACCATTACATATGTTACAAAACAATGAATTTGAAAAACAAGCCACCTTTTGTGATCAGTTTGCCTCCAAGGATTATGATAAGAAGTTGTTGGATAATTGTCAATATTACATATTCTTCTGACCCTCAGCAGCTGGCAGTAAGGTAGATCACGTCTAGGAGTAGATGGATGATAACTTGAATAATGCAGGAAATCCATCTTCTTGGGATGCACAGTTGTCTTTCTCTCTCCTCTCACATCTGTAGGTGTGTGTGTGTTTGTCTGTCTCTGTCTGTGTGTTTGTCTTCGTGTGTTCGGGCATGCATGCGTGACTATGGATCATCCAGTATTGAACTCCAACCGTAGTTAAAAGACGACACTCTTGTGACTGCATCAGGCTTTGAACAATCAAATCTCTCATTTTCCAGAAGAGAACAATGAGAATAGTGATAGCGCTGCTCCAACACACCTTCACACACTCTCAGTTTTGTTTATCCATTTGAAATCAAAAGGCAGCTTCATTTCCCCCAAAGCAGCATGCAACGGCTTTGGTAGTGAAATGCAGAGGTGTTTTGTTATTATGTTGCAGATCTTTAACAGAAGAAAGGTATTACCTTTCACAAGAGCATAAATCACCTCTTACATCTGAACTCAACCGCAGTTCATATTCACAAACAGATGTGTTTCTATTAATCTTGAACCATTACTGCATAAATATTTGGGAAGCTGTGATGTGAGTAAACTATGTCAACGGGAACATGGCTCCCTCTCCACACGGAATCCGTTGCTTCTACACGACTAATCACCTACATACATGCGTTTAAGGGGAAGTAGAGAAAGAGAGTGTAAAAAAGAGTGAGGATGGAAAAGGAGATGGAGAGAGAGAGAGACAATGTGAGAAATGTAACATTATCTTTCAAATAAGTGTCAGTATATCTGGTATAGTACTTGTAATTAAACTGACACATTACAATGCTATGTAACTCTATAGTGTCCCTGTGACATACCATAACATGTGTCTTTTGTTGAACTGGACTGATTCCTGTTCATCACTGCTTCAACCAGATCTAACACACTCAGGTGTGAAAATAATCAGCTAGTCAGAATGTCCGGATGAGCAGATGGCTTGTCAAAGTTCTTCAAACTTTCTCCCAAACATGACAGGTTTAATCAGTCTTTTTAGTTTGACTGTCAATGCCTACCCCCCACTGAGCGATATTTCAACATTCTTAGTTTTGTATTCACAAATAGCACTGCAGAGCTTCTTGACCAATTCAATGAGCCATTAAGAGGAAGTCCGAATTTTGAGTCATACCAACTGACGTTCAAACCAGAAAAGTCACCATTGATGAAGAAATCCATTTATCACAATGCTGAGATACACGTGTATGAGTACTGATAACTGCCTGCTGTGGTTATTATCAACAACAACAACTCTCTCTCTCTCTCACACACTCACACACACACACACTGGTGAAACATAACCAGCAAGAGAGAAAGATGGAAAAGAAGCGAGAGAGGGCCAATTGCTCCCGATCTACATTTCCTCTGGTTATTTTTCATTTCCCGCTGAGGGGAAAATATCAAATAATTGAAAAGGAGTAGATAATCCAGCAGCCTGGGCTCCACAGATACCAATAAAAAGCTTCAGAGTTATTAGAACATTACACTTTGGGTACTTTATTTGTATTTCTTTCACATGCGTGCTATTGAAAAATTGCTTTTTAATGACAACACCTGAAATGTGTTTTCCATCAGGCCCATGTATCATTGTCAGAGCTGGAGGTTAAACCTTATTGTTTCCATTTGAAAGGGTGACATTGAGGTGGAGAGAAAGAGGAAGGGAGGGAAAGAGAGGGAGAGAAGGAAAGAGGGAGAGCGGGGAAATGGAGTCTCCAAATACAAAGTGCAATGAAATTATATTAAACAGAGATGTCCCTCCAACACCTCACTGCATTCCCGTGATGTACCCCCAAACCATACAGATCTGGCCAACTCAAGATGCATTTGCAATTTTTATTATTTTCATATTTACAATGAAGGTGTATTTTTCCAACGACTTACAGATATTTTCAGTTTCATATGTGGGTCTGCTTAGACCAAGAAGATTATCTGTATACATGTTCTGAGATCCACAAGGACTGACTTGAGATCCTTCCCTTAGATAAGCGAACTTAAGACCAATCTCCGTTTGGTTGGTGCGTTATGATCAGAAAATCCAACTTCGAATCGTCCATTGAAACGTGAAGAGAACGCGTTCAAATATACCTATAAACTTTTCCTAAACAAATCAAATACCAGTTAAAATGTATCCTTAGCTATCCTTTTATGAATATGAGCGATAATATTTCACTCGGATGGTCACCTAAACGTTATATATAAAGTGGGGCGCGCAGCCAGACTAGCGCACGAGAAAACTTGTTGACATCTGAGCTACCTTGGCCATTTCCTGTACCTATTCTTCCTGCTTCCTCCAATCTCTCTGAGGCTTTATATATAGACTGTTGACATCTAGTGGAAGCCATAAGTACTGAAATCTCGAGACTGTCAAACAGAGCCAATCTGACAAAAAACAGTAATTCCGGATAGATTTTTCTCAGGTTTTCGCCTACTATTTCTGTTCTGTTACACTCACAGACATTATGTTAACACTTTTAGAAACTTCAGAGTGTTTCCTATCCAATAGTACTAATTATGTGCATATCCTATTTTCTGGGCCTGAGTGGGAGGCATTTTACTTTGGGCACGCCAGACTCTCCAAAACTCTCCCTAAGAAGTTAACTACCCTCCAGACGAGCTTCAATGCCATACAACTCTCCTTCCGTGGCCTCCAACTGCTCTTAAAGGCAAGTAAAACTAAGTGCATGCTCTTCAACCGATCGCTGCCCGCACCTGCCCGCCCGTCCAGCATCACTACTCTGGACGGTTCTGTCTTAGATGATGTGGACAACTACAAATACCTAGGTGTCTGGCTAGACTGTAAATTCTCCTTCCAGACTCACATCAAACATCTCCAATCCAAAATTAAATCTAGAATTGGCTTCCTATTTCGCAACAAAGCATCCTTCACTCATGCTGCCAAACATACCCTCGTAAAACTGACCATCCTACCGATCCTCGACTTCGGTGATGTCATTAACAAAATAGCCTCCAATACTCTACTCAACAAATTGAATGCAGTCTATCACAGTGCCATCTGTTTTGTCACCAAAGCCCCATATACCACCCACCACTGCGACCTGTATGCTCTCGTTGGCTGGCCCTCGCTTCACACTCGTCGCCAAACCCACTGGCTCCAGGTCATCTACAAGTCCCTGCTAGGTAAAGCCCCGCCTTATCTCAGCTCGCTAGGCACCATAGCAGCACCCACCCGTAGCACGCGCTCCAGCAGGTATATCTCATTGGTCACCCCCAAAGCCAATTCCGCCTTTGGCCGACTTTCCTTCCAGCTCTCTGCTGCCAATGATTGGAACGAATTACAAAAATCTCTGAAACTGGAGACGCTTATCTCCCTCACCAGCTTTAAGCACCAGCTGTCAGAGCAGCTCACAGACCCCTGCACCTGTATATAGCCCATCTTTAAATAGCCCAACCAACTACCTCATCCCCTACCGTATTTATTTATTTATCTTGCTCCTTTGCATCCCAGTTTTTCTACATTGCACATTCATCTACTGCACATCTACCATTCCAGTGTTTAAATGCTATATTGTAATTACTTTACCACCATGGCCTATTTATTGCCTTACCTTCCTTATCTTACCTAATTTGCACACTTTGTATATAGATTTGTTTTTCTACTGTATTATTGACTGTATGTTTGTTTTACTCCATGTGTAACTCTGTGTTGTTGTGTGTGTCGAACTGCTTTGCTTTATCTTGGCCAGGTCGCAGTTGTAAATGAGAACTTTTTCTCAACTTGCCTACCTGGTTAAATAAAGGTGAAATACAATAAAATAAATACAACATTTGTCGGGGACTCTACAAGGTGTCAAAAGCATTCCACAGGGATGCTGGCCCATGTTGACTCCAATGCTTCCCACAGTTGTGTCAAGTTGGCTGAATGTATTTTGGGTGGTGGACAATTTTTGATACACATGGGAAACTGTTGAGCATGAAAAACCTAATCTACACTGATTGAAGCAGATTTAACAAGTGACTATGAGGGATTATAGATTTCACCTGGATTCACCTAGTCAGTCTATTTAATGGAAAGAGCAGGTGTTCTTAATGTTTTGTGTGCTCAGTGTATATTGCCACACTATGAGGTTGGAATAATAAATGTGAAATTGTAAAAATTATGATGATGCCCTTTTAGTGTAAGAGCTGTTTGAAAAGACCTGTAATTTCAGCCTGTTTTGGTGGGATGGAGTTTTGGCCTGCCTGGTGACATCACCAGGTAGTACATTAGTTAATTGACAAATAAGAAAGATAGTTCCCAACCTCTCTGCCAATAACAGCTAGTTTTCAGTTTTCCCCTCGTCATTCAGACCACACCCCCAGACAGTCCAAGCACAATTCTTGCTTGAGAAATTGCTCTATTTTTGTTTATTTTTGACAATTTTATTTGAAAACAATCAAAGTAAGGTACTTAGTTGTTACCCAGATATTGAGATAAAAACGACTGGTTTGGACCTTTAAGTATAAAATGATTATGAGACACTTTTATCATATCTATTTTTGTTTCATTTTGAAACCTACAACCTAATTTTTGACCAAAATTAACTGGAGAGATTACTGCTTCCAAGGTTTTATTTTTCCAAGCTATATGGAAGGTGCTCTAGCCAACAAACAGCAGAGACCTGAGGACACCGTCCCAACCTGGAACTGAGCCAGATACAAATTCAATTAGCACTAAGGTGTGAAGTAAAAGGCCTTTGGGCCCAACAAGTGTCAGGAGTCTTTGAAGTGTCTTCTGAAGCCCTCTCCTGCTGTTCAAAGACCATTCACTGGCATTTTCTACAAGAAATCTGCCTCCAGAAATAAAAGCTTCTCCCAAGTGGGTGTGACACCTACTCCCATTGCTTGCTGCACTGCTGTTTGGATTCCACCTGGCGATCTGTTCACCGTCTGCCCTTGCCTGTCTCCCCCTGTCTAGTACAGATACCTACACCACACTCACCCCTCTCTCCCGAGCTTTAGCTCGCCTCCACCACACACGCACTGTTGGGGCGTGTGACTCTGAACTTACAATTTTTTTAAATTTATTTTATTTTACCTTTATTTAACCAGGTAGGCTAGTTGAGAACAAGTTCTCATTTACAACTGCGACCTGGCCAAGATAAAGCACAGGAGTTTGATACATACAACAACAAAGAATTACACATGAAATACACAGCCAATAATACAGTAGAAAAATGAAAAAATAAAAATAAGTCTATATACAGTGAGTGCAAATGAGGTAAGATAAGGGAGGTAGGGCAACAAATAGGCCATGGTGGCGAGGTAATTAAAATATAGCAATTAAACACTGGGATGGTAGATGTGCAGAAGATAAATGTACACGTTACTGGGGTGCAAAAGAGCAAGATAAATAAATACAGTATGGGGATGAGGTAGTAGGATGGGCTCTTTACAGATGGGCTATGTGCAGGTGCAGAGATCTGTGAGCGGCACTGACAGCTGGTGCTTAAAGCTAGTGAGGGAGATATGAGTCTCTAGCTTCAGTGATGTTTGTAGTTCGTTCCAGTCATTGGCAGCAGAGAACTGGAAGGAAAGGCGGCCAAAGAAGGAATTGGCTTTTGGGGTGACCAGTGAGATATACCGGCTGGAGCACGTGCTGCGGGTGGGTGCTGCTATGGTGACCAGTGAGCTAAGATAAGGCGGGGCTTTACCTTTACCTAAAATCAGCAGGGGATCAAATACTTTTTTCCCTCACTGTATAAGGGGATTTGGTGATAAAACGGATGGCACTGTGATAGACTGCATCCAATTTGTTGAGTAGAGTATTTTGAGTAGACTATTTTATAAATGACATCACCAAATTCGAGGATCGGAAGGATGGTCAGTTTTACGAGGGTATGTTTGGCAGCATGAGTGAAGGATGCTTTGTTGTGAAATAGGGAGCCGATTCTGGATTTAATTTTGGATTGGAGATATTTAATATGAGTCTGGAAGGAGAGTTTACAGTCTAGCCAGACACCTAGGTATTTGTAGTTGTCCACATATTCTAAGTCAGAACCGTCCAGAGTAGTGATGCTGGACGGGCGGGCAGGTGCGGGCAGTGATCGGTTGAAAAGCATGCATTTAGTTTTACTTGCATTTAAGAGCAGTTGGAAGCCACGGAAGGAGAGTTGTATGGCATTGAAGCTCGTCTGGAGGGTAGTTAACAAAGTGTACAAAGAAGGGCCAGAAGTATACAGAATGGTGTTGTCTGTGTAGAGGTGGATCAGAGAATCACTGTCAGCAAGAGCGACATCATTGATGTATACAGAGAAGAGAGTCGGCCCGAGATTTGAACCCTGAGGCACCCCCATAGAGACTGCCAGAGGTCTGGACAACAGGCCCTCCGATTTGACACACTGAACTCTATCAGAGAAGTAGTTGGTGAACCAGGCGAGGCAATCATTTGAGAAACCAAGGCTGCTAAGTCTGCCAATAAGAATGTGGTGATTGACAGAGTGAAAAGCCTTGGCGAGGTCAATGAATACGGCTGCACAGTAATGTCTCTTATCGATAGCGGTTATGATATGAGATATGAGTCTGTAGCAGTTTGGGTCTAGAGTGTCACCCCCTTTGAAGAGGGGGATGACCACTGCAGCTTTCCAATCTTTGGGAATCTCAGACGATACAAAAGAGAGGTTGATCAGGCTAGTAATAGGGGTTGCAACAATTTCGGCAGATCATTTTAGAAAGAGAGGGGCCAGATTGTCTAGCCCGGCTGATGTGTAGGGGTCCAGATTTTGCAGCTCTTTCAGAACATCAGCTATCTGGATTTGGGTGAATGAGAAATGGGGGAGGCTTGGGCGAGATGCTGTGGAGAGTGCAGGGCTGTTGACCTGGGTAGGGGTAGCCAGGTGGAAAGCCAAAGAAAAACGCTTATTGAAGTTCTCAATTATAGTGGATTTGTCGGTGGTGACAGCATTTCCTAGCCTCAATGCAGTGGGTAGCTGGGAGGAGGTGCTCTTATTCTCCATAGACTTTACCATGTCCCAGAACTTTTTTGAGTTTGTGCTACATTATGCAAATTTCTGCTTGAAAAAGCTAGCCTTAGCTTTCCTAACTGCCTGTGTATATTGGTTCCTGACTTCCCTGAAAAGTTGCATATCGCGTGGGCTACTCGATGCTAATGCAATGGCTAGCCCCATGTTGTTATATATAAAAAAATATATATTGTGTATTTAGCTATTTTGCTATTTGCCTCATGGCTCCTGCATACTTTGTTGACTACAAACTTTCTTTACCCAACCGTGGGACAGACTATGTTTGTTCCCACACTCAAGACTTTGACTCTCTATTGGTTACACAGGCTTTTGGCCTCCCATCCTATTCTAACCATCTCTCGCCGGCTTTGTATTCATGTTACCTGAAATTGCTGTACAATATGAACTTATTGCCATCTGATACACATTCACATGTCATAAATCAGCACTGCAGAGCTTCCCTGTACTATGCCGTGCCTTGATTGTATTACTGTTGATGATATCTGGAAATGTGAATGTACACGCTGGCCCATCTACTGTTGCTAGCCCCAATTCTGACTTGTGCTCTGATATCTGCTTCACTGATTTCTGCTCTCGTAAAAGCCTGGGTTTTCTGCACGTTAACATTAGTAGCTTATTACCTAAAATGGATCAATTGAAAGTGTGGGTTTACAGCTACAATCCAGATGTGTTGGTCATTACTGAGACATGGTTAAGAAAGAGTGTTTTGAATACTGATGTTAACCTTTCTGGTTATAACCTTTTTCGGCAAGACAGATCTTCCAAAGGTGGGGGAGTGGCAATCTTTACCAAGGATCACCTTCAGTGCTCAGTTGACTCCACCAAGTCTGTCCCGAAACAATTTGATTTGCTTGTTTTAAGCATTAAACTTTCAAATAGCTCTTTGTTGACTGTTGCTGGGTGCTATCATCCTCCATCAGCACCGGCCTGTACCCTACCTGCCCTAAGCTCTCACCTGGCCCCTTACACTAAGTCTGAATATGTCCTGCTAGGTGACCTAAACTGGGACATGCTTAAACCACATGACCAAGTCCTAAAGCAATGGGACTCCCTAAATCCTTCTCAGATTATCACCATTCTCACAAAGTATGACTCAAAACACCCAGAAAAGGCTACTCAACTCAATGTTATCCTCACAAATAATCCTGATAGGTATCAGTCTGGTGTTTTCTGTAATGACCTTAGTGATCACTGTTTTACAGCATGTGTTCGTAGTGGCTGCTCAGTGAAACGACCTGTCCTGATTTGTCATAGATGCTTGATAAAAAAAATTTATGAGCAAGCCTTCCTTCATGAATTGGCCTCTGTAAAATGGTATAGAATCAGCTTGATCCCCTCTGTCGGAGACGCTTGGACCTTCTTTTTTTATATTTTCAGTGGTATTGTTAAAAACACGCCCCCATAAAGAAAATGAGAATTAAAAACAGGTTCAGCCCCCTAGACCGTGATCAGAGTTACTCCACCTCAAGAATTGCATTTGGCGAAAGACTTGGCAAAAGCATATTCAAGCTGACTGGATCCCGTTCAGGCAAATGAGAAATAAGTGCACTCAGGCTATCCGGAAGGCCAAAGTTAGTTACTTTCAGGAGCAGTTCTCTCTCTGTGGGTCTAACCCCAAGAAGTTCTGGAAAACAGTTAAAGACCTGAAGAATAAGCCCTCCTCCTCACAGCTGTTCATGTCCCTTAATGTTGATGATGTGGTTGTTACTGACAAGGAGCACATGGCTGAGCTCACCACTTCATGAAGTCAGGATTCCTATTTGACTCAGCCATGCCTCCTTGCCCGTCCCACATTTCCTCATCTCTCACCCCTTCTAATGCGACTATCCCCAACGCTTCTCCCACTTTTGTCCCGCTACAAAGTTTCTCCCTGCAGGCAGACACTGAGTCCGAGGTGCTAAACGAGCTACTTAAACTTGACCCCAGAAAACCATCTGGGTCAGATGGTTTAGACCCTTTCTTCTTTAAGGTTGCTGCCCTTTCCATCGCCAATCTTATCTCCAACCTTTTTAACCTGTCTCTCCTTTCTGGGGAGGTTCCCATTGCTTGGAAGGCAGCCACAGTTCGTTCTTTATGTAAAGGGGGAGATCAAGCTGATCCTAACTGTTATAGGCCTATTTCTATTGTGCCCTGTTTATCAAAATTGTTGGAAAACTTGTCAATAATCTACTGACTGGCTTTCTTGATGTCTATTGCATTCTCTCTGGTATGCAATCTGGTTTCCGCTCAGGTTATGGATGTGTCACTGCAACCTTAAAGGTCCTCAATGATGTCACTATTTCCCTTGATTCTAAGCAATATTGTGCTGATATTTTTATTGACTTGGCCAAAGCTTTTGATACGGTAGACCATTCCATTCTTGTGGGCCGGCTAAGGAATATTGGTGTCTCTGAGGCGTCTTTAGCCTGGTTAGCTAACTACCTCTCTCAAAGAGTGCAGTGTATAAAGTCAGAAAATCTGCTGTCACCAAGGGAGTACCCCAATGCTCAATCCTAGGCCAGACGCTCTTCTCAATTTACATCAACAACATAACTCAGGCAGTAGGAAGCTCTCTCATCCATATATATGCAGATGATACAGTCTTATACTCAGCTGGCCCCTCCCCGGATTTTGTGTTAATTGCTCTACAACAAGCTTTCTTAGTGTCCAACAAGCTTTCTCTACCCTTAACCTTGTTCTGAACACCTCCAAAACAAAGGTCATGTGGTTTGGTAAAAATAATGCCCCTCTTCCCACAGGTGTTATTACTACCTCTCTGAGGGTTTAGAGCTTGAGGTAGTCACCTCATACAAGTACTTGGGAGTATGGCTAGACGGTACACTGTCCTTCTCTCAGCACATTTCAAAACTGCAGGCTGAAGTTAAATCTAGACTTGGTTTCCTCTATCGTAATCGCTCCTCGTTCACCCCAGCTGCCAAACTAACCCTGATTCAGATGACCATCCTGCCCATGCTAGATTACGGAGACATAATTTATCGATCGGCAGGTAAGGGTGCTCTCAAGCGGCTAGATGTTCTTTACCATTCAGCCATCAGATTTTCCACCAATGCTCCTTATAGGACACAACACTGCACTCTATACTCCTCTGTAAACTGGTCATCTCTGTATACCCGTCACAAGACCCACTGGTTGATGCTTATTTATAAAACCTTCTTAGGCCTCACTTCCCCCTATTTAAGATATCTACTGCAGCCCTCAACCTCCACATACAACACCCGTTCTGCCAGTCACATTCTGTTAAAGGTCCCCAAAGCAAACACATCCCTGGGTCGCTCCTCTTTTCAGTTCGCTGCAGCTAGCGACTGCAAACGCTCAAACTGGACAGTTTTATCTCAATCTCTTCATTCAAAGACTCAATCATGGACACTCTTACTGACAGTTGTGGCTGGTTTGTGTGATGTATTGTTGTCTCTACCTTCTTGACCTTTGTGCTGTTGTCTGTGCCCAATAATGTTTGTACCATGTTTTGTGTTGCTACCATGTTGTGTTGTTACCATGTTGTTTTTATTTTGTGTTGCTACCATGTGGTGTTGTCATGTGTTGCTAACTTGCTGTGTTGTTGTCTTAGGTCTCTCTTTATGTAGTCTTGTGTTGTCTCTCTTGTTGTGATGTGTGTTTTGTCCTATATTTATATTGTATTTATAAAAAAAAATTAATCCCAGGCCCCCGTCCCCGCAGGAGGCCTTTTGTTTTTTGGTAGGTCGTCATTGTAATTAAGAATTTGTTCTTATTAACTGACTAAAGGTTAAATAAAATTCAAAATAAATAAATACAATTGTTACCCAGATATTGAGACAAAAAACACCTTTAAGTATAAAATTATTACAAGACACTTTTATCATATCTACTGTAATTATCTAATTTTGCCAGATGATATCAAGTTAGAATCCCACTCTGTGAATGAATGTGACCAATTTACCATCGTCAGGTAGCGGCAGGTAGCCTAGTGGTTAGAGCATTGGACTAGTAACCCGGAAGGCTGCACGATCAAATCCCTGTCGTTCTGCCACTGAACAAGGCAGTTAACCCACTGTTCCTAGGCCGTCATTGAAAATAAGAATTTGTTCTTAACTGACTTTCCTAGTTAAGTAAAGGTAAAATCAAAAATACATTTTAAACAATTTCACTTAGAAAAGATAATAATGAGCTAGGAATCACCAATTCAACCAGTTTATGGAATTGGTTTTCTGTCTTTTATCATGGACAAAATAAATATAGAAATAAAATAAATTGTTTGTAAAAGATTTTTGTTTACAATGTCACGATGTACGCCGATTTAACATGCACGTCATATACGTATATCTTTCATATTTTGGACAGCTCTCATTTATACGCATTCAATGTCCTTCCGACCAAGCCTTTGGACTCGGATCTGTCTCGCATTAATAGTTTTATGATTTATAGGCTCCAAACAGCCTTATATACAATTATCTGCTGCTCTTGCCCTGTATGAATGCCATTTTCCCCACATCCCTCCTTAAAAGAGACACAGGCCATTTGTCTAGCTCCCTGCCTCCTCGCAGCGCCCAGTAATAAGCCATCTGCTGGATCAGAACATGAAAGATTAAAATGATATACAGTATGAAAGCTCTCTATTCAGTTGCTGTGCAAGATTCAGGAACGCAGGGGCCAAAGCTGTCATCTCTCTCAGGAAGAGGTAATTATCACTCTCCCTCTCTGTTCCCTCTCTCCCTCGCTCTCCGTCTCTGAATCAGGCCCCGGCCCCCGTGCTGCCTGCGATCGGTAAAAACCTCACTTAGGAGGCGAGAACAATGCCCGACCAAATATCTTACTGGGGCTAATCCCCACAATCCTTTGTATCCATTGAGGGCTGGTGGTGTGGGCCTGCGGAGTGGGCAGGGCAAGGATGTGTGTGTGTTTGGAGGTCATGGGGGGTCAACTTCAAGCCGGCAGTGCCACGGGCGAGTCGGGTGATTAATTAACTTACTGGGTGTGGGGGATTGGGATAGGTGTGTAAATAAATGGAGGATTAGAGAGAGAGACACATATTGGATGTCTGAGTTTGATCTACATCTGAGCCATGGAGATGGAGAAACAAGGGAGCTAAATTGGGTATGGTCAGATTGAGGTGGAGCAATGTGGCAAAAACAGTGTTAATCCTTGTAAAGTTCATTTATTCATTTGTACAGTTCAGGATTGTATCTTCAGCTCATTGTGATCATCAACATTTTAGAATAAGTTTGAACGTTCAACATTGGATAACTTTATGCTCTCAAACTGTTTATCAGTCCAACTATTCAAATTTTAGGACACTGAAAGTCTAACTGAAGGAAAATAACTATCAGCAGTCTTAGCGTTATTGTGCATTATTACAAATCGTCAGGTCAGTCTGGAATAACTGAAACCTCATTGTAATTGATTAGAGAGGGATGTGAAGCCTTGTTACCCACTGTGGCCTGACACTTCCAATCTCTCCTCACCAAGAACACTCCCTCTCAAATTCTCTCTCTCTCTATATATATATATATATATCTCCCCCCTCCTCACTCTACACTACACAGGAGAGCTTTGAAACCTCCACCTAGTTTTTGAGTAGTATAGCACGGCTCAGGCGTTGAGTTTCGAGCTCCAATGAGAGAGTAAATTCATTTTCAACATAGACCAGAGGGCTTAATTCACTTAGTCCCTGGTGTTCCCCTCAGCCAAAGGAGCCAAAGAGGAGGCAGGGAGAGAGGGGGGTGAGGCAGTAAGGTAGGCAGCATTTGGCGCTCCACTGCTACTCTCTCTCTGTAAGGGAGGAGCGTCCGCCTCTGCACATCAAACATCAGCATCATCCATCCACACTGAGAACTAGCAAAAAAGGCTCCCATCTCGCATTTCTATCTCTCTAATACACCCCTCCTTCCTCTATCCTTCCATCTCCCCCCACCTGACCCATCCACCTCACAGTCAATAGAGGAAATACAGTCCTCATTCTCTTTTTCGTAAAACAAGTTTCAATTATGCATAAACTTGTCAATTTGGGGTGTACAAAGAGGAGTGACATGGAAACCCAGCAGAGAGGACTGTCTTGTGGTATATCGTCGAGGATGACAATGGGATGGGTAATGCTTGTCGTAGCGACTGTCCTGTCTCTCATGCTCACTATCCCATGACTGATCTCTGATTTATCATATTTGAAATGACATGCACACAGACTTCACCATCAGAACATAAGTCTGTTCCCTATATAGGTCTACCTCATAAGACATCTGCTGGTATGGAAGCTGCTACAGGGCCTCCTTTGGTTAGGTTGATTTGTGTGATGTTGCCTGCATGACAAATAGGCATTGGCCTTGAAGGTTTCACACTCCAGTTAAGTCAGTGTCGTTAAGAATGAGTGTTTTTGATGCAATGTTAAACATACATATAGATAATGTTATAAATGTGCTTGTTATTGAAATCAATCACAGAGGATCAAAAATGACTGTTTGACATGCGGTTTGCTAGTCAACTTAAATATGTCGTATGCTGTAAGCCCATACCGTACGCAGTCCTGAGTGAAAGGAAAAGGAGGGAAATATTTTACTTGTTTAGTAAAATGTCAAACCATGCTTTGTCATCTCAAGTACTCATCAATGTCAAGTTTGAATAAGAGGGTGAAACAAACACACAAAACACACTCTTACCTACCTCTTTTCTTTCTTTCTTTCTTTCTTTCTTTCTTTCTTTCTTTCTTTCTTTCTTTCTTTCTTTCTTTCTTTCTTTCTTTCTTTCTTTCTCTTTCATTCTTTCTTTCTTTCTTTCTTTCTTTCTTTCGTACTTCTCTTTAAAAAAAAGTTGATTCTAGTCGTACCTTTGTGTTGATACAACGTGAGTAAAATGTTCTGTCAAGTCTCCTGAGCGGATTAGAAACGTGCTGCTGGTTAGCTGCAAAACCCTTGACCCCTCCACTCAAGCATTGTGTGCCCTAAATCAACGCTACTGTACACACGATGGGTTGAAAATGAACGTTTCAGCAAGCCCAAAAAAGAGAAAGAATAGAAAACATACTTAAAGAAAAATAGGTTAGATCTGGAAGTTTCCCTTTTCTCAGATTTTGCTGGAGATCAAACCGTTGTTTTAGGTCTAATTAACAAAACTAATGCAAAGCCCAGACCTTCTGGCTCTTGGCAAAGGCCTTGGAGGGATACGGAGCTAAAAATCCACATCAAATTTAAATAATGAATATGACACCTTGAGCTCCATGGAGAAAGTAAGGGGCTCCATGTTTGGAGTTTAGAACAATGTCACTGCCAAATGTAATGCTGTTTGTCCCATAAATGAGCAGGAGAGACTGTAGCCACTGCATTGTGCTCTGCCATGGTGGATCAAAGGGAGCCCCCTTTGTCATGTTAAGTGGGGACCTTTCAGGGAGGACGTTGGTAAAGCGGGCCTTTTGGTTTGGGGTCCGTCCCTGGCCGAGATAGGTGTGGGCTGGGAAACACTGCGCCTGCCCCTGGGGAGATGGAGCGGGGGTCATTTTATGGTTTCTAATCCTCTTAATCCCCGTTAGAAGGGGGCTTGCCGGAGACAAATCCCCTCCCAGAGGTCCTTAGGATTCAAACGCCGCGGTTGAACAACTGTATAATTTGATAACAACGATGACGGAGGATAGAAAGACAGAGAGAGAGAGAGAGAGAGAGAGAGAGAGAGAGAGAGAGAGAGAGAGAGAGAGAGAGATGGACATAGAGATACTGTAGAAAGAGTCAGCTTTTTACTTCTTATGCATATTATCTCTATTGGAACAATTTGACACCAAAATGTACAGAAAGTTTGTGTTAGGACAGACAGATATTGTGATGTCTACTACACATACATATACACATACACATACACACACACACACACACACACACACACACACACACACACACACACACACACACACACACACACACACACACACACACACACACACACACACACATGGTCTGACTCTCATGCTAATGTCCCTTATGTTGCTCTGCGGTCCATTCAGGCCATATCTATCTCTGTGTCTCTCTCTTTCTCTTCACTGGATGGACAGCATGGAAGTCTAAGACTCGGGATAATCCACTGAGCCTCTTTCACATTAATGCACTTCTGCTGCCATAATCTGAGATGAGCCGTCTTCATTATCACTCAATTAAAAGTTACATGGACTGTTCTGAGACTCCCAGTCCACTGACCATAGAGGCAAACCAACAGGAAGAGAGAAGGCAGGCCAGGGCTCAGGTGGGGTGGAATAGACTGATGATTAGGGTTAAGTAGGCCCATGATAGACTTGATCTCATTAAGTATATAGGTGCATAAGTGCATATTTGTGGTAAGAGGTATCTTGATAATATAGATTATTGTCACAGAAAAACATCATAGAGATTGTGTTCCTTCCTTGATTAAGAAAATAGTAGCATAACTAAGTAAAAAATCCTAAAATGTTCTTTGTTTCAACAAGCTTCTAACAATGCAGTAAATGAAGGAGATATTGTTGTACAAATAGCGTATTGTATTTCATTTGCACAATGTACATACACAAAGCCGTGAAACTTCAACTTGTTCCACCTTTGACTCTGAAAATAGTTAGATAGCTTTCTCCCACTCAGAAAAATGAGCGTCAACAACACATTGACATAGGCATCTCTTTTAATTCAAAGAGTATGACATGGGATGGTTAGCTTGAAAGACCAAACTGCCCATGGCATATCACAGAACCCAAACATAGTCTGGGAGCCACCTCTTGGTGGAGAATGACACAGGAAAATGTGAGTTTGTGGTCAGCCACTTTCTGAGGGGAAAACCAAAATGCAGGATAGACTAGAGGGAGAAAAACGGTGACGAAGTGAACATAGCTCTGACCATGCTGCTTTACTTACAGCAAAAGCCATGGTTGGTAGGATGACCCAAAGACCATAAACAAGTCAACCACTTTGACAGTTACTCTCTCCCTGTGTCTATTTCTGTCTTTCTTTCTTCCTTCTCTCTTTCCCTCTGCATCTCTTTCTCTCTGCGTCTCTCTCACTCCTTCTGCCCCCACCCCTCTCTCTCTGCCTCTCTCCCCCCTCTCGCTCTGTCCCTACTAATAGACCCCTTCTCTCCATCTCTGCTCTGTATAGAGCCTAAAGCGAGAGACTGAGGAGAGTTTATAACAACAACCACAAGCCTGGTCTATCTGTCTGCAGGATGCAAGGGCTGCTTGGTGCTTGGATGTCTCCAAGACACAAGGGGCAAACTGCTGTCACAGCTGCAAAAGAAGGCCAGTGATTTCACATTTCACAGTTACAACACACATTTGGAATGTGTGTTGTAACAATTCAACGGCTCAGACACGAGACGTATGTGGCAGGGTCTACAGGAAATCACGGACTACAAAAACAAAAACAGCCATGTCACGGATACCGACGTCACGCTTCCAGACAAACTAAACACCTTCTTTTCCCTCTTTGCGGATAATACAGTGCCACCGTCGCGGCTCACTAACAAAGACTGCGGCCCCCCCCTCTCCTTCTCAGTGGCTGATGTGAGTGAAACATTTAAACATGTTAACCCTCGCAAGGCTACTGGCCCAGACGGCATCCCTAGCCGCGTCCTCAGAGCATGCACAGACCAGCTGGCTGGTGTGTTTACAGACATATTTAATCGCTCCCTATCCCAGTCTGTTGTCCACATATGCTTCAAGATGGCTACCATTGTTCCTGTACCCAAGAAGGAAAAGATAACATGACTACTGCCCCGTAGCACTCATTTCTGTCATTATGAAGTGCTTTGAGAGGCTAGTCAAGGATCACATCACCGCCACCTTACTGGCCACCCTAACCCCACTTTAGTTTGCATACCGCCCCAACAGGTCCACAGATAACGCAATCGCCATCACACTGCAAACTGCCCTATCCCATCTGGACAAAAGGAATACCTACAGTTGAAGTAGAAGTTTACATACACTTAGGTTGGAGTCATTAAAACTCGTTGTCAAACACTCCAGAAATTTCTTGTTAACAATATATAGTTTTGGCAAGTCGGTTAGGACATCTACTTTGTGCATGACACAAGTAATTTTTTCAACAATTGTTTACAGACATTATTTCACTTATAATTCACTGTATCACAATTCCACTGGGTAAGAAGTTTACATAAACTAAGTTGACTTTGCCTTAAAACAGCTTGGAAAATTCCAGAAAATGATGTCATGGCTTTAGAAGCTTCTGATAGGCTAATTTACATTATTTGAGTCAATTGGAGGTGTACCTGTGGATGCATTTCAAGGCCTACCTTCAAACGCAGTGCCTCTTTGCTTGACATCATGGGAAAATCAAAAGAAATCAGCCAAGACCAGAGAAAAAAATTGGAGACCTCCACAAGCCTAGTTCATCCTTGGGAGCAAGTTCCAAATGCCTGAAGGTACCACGGTCATCTGTACAAACAATAATACGCAAGTATAAACACCATGGGACCATGCAGCCGTCATACCGCTCAGGAAGGAGCGGTATGACATATATACTTATATGTACATATTCTCATTCACCTCTTTAGATTTGTGTGTATTAGGTAGTTGTTGGGGAATTGTTAGATTTGTGTGTATTAGGTAGTGGTTGGGAATTGTTAGATATTACTGCACTGTTGGAACTAGAAGCACAAGCATTTCGCTACATCTGCTAACCATGTGTATGTGACCAATAACATTTGATTTGATTTGAATGGACCGCACTCCTCCAAACCTTTTCCATTTGGGTTTCCCAATGTTTGTACTTTGATGAAGAGTATAAAAGAATATGACACTGCATGAGTGTATGACGTACAGGCATTTCACTGGAACAGGGATGCAGTACCATATAGTAATTGTCTAGGGATAGCCCATTTCTCTCTGTCTCTCTCTCTCTCCAAGTCTCTTTCACTTCATATTGCTTCATTCTCCGATGCAGCCTCTTGAACCAATAATATTACTCAATGTAACACTAACACTAGAAATGTTTCTTGACCAAAGTGTCAGATGGCCTTCATCAACAACAACTATTAAAAAATGACAACAAAAGCAGAGTAGCGGTTGGTATACTGATCAGAGCAGTGGTTGGTGTACTTGTGTTTTTACTCCCTCTGTAAAATTCACAGAGGCAATAAATAATGTGTAATGCGCATTGTGTGTGTTTCTATGTACAGCATGTTAGTGTTTATGCACGCCTGAATCCATGTTCATTTCCAAAACTGGATCTTTACTGGCAGCCCAGTTGAGAGCAGCATATGTGTGTATATTTTGATGTGTGCGAGTGTGTGTGTGTGTGCGTGTGTTGACAGCCTTTGAGCCAGTTCCTGCCTTCACTAAAATGCTTAGGGCACAAAGCAGCCTTCCCCCTCTGCTCCCGAGCTCCTGCTCTCTCTCTCTCTCTGACAGCAGATTAAGGTAAACACCAAAGACATCCTGACGCGCGTGAAAGCGGTTTTGATGGGGGGAAATTGATCGCTTTACAGTGTACAAATAACAGGAAAATATCAACAGAACAGGCGAGTCCGACGGGAGACACAACACAAGCCAGTTTCACATTATATTATAGCAAACAAAACATGAGTTGATGAACTACCAAAGACCCTCTGTCAACTCTGTCTTTTGCTCTCTCCTTTGGAATCTGTTTTTCTTTCTTCTTGTTTTTTTCTACATCCTTCTTTTGACTTCTACCTCACTCCCCTCTTACTATTCAAAAAAAAATTTGACACCTAGAAATGTAATTACAATTGAGCAAGAGAGTTTGGAGTCTTTATACACTTTTGAAAAGCATAGCAGGCTTGACAGTGACACAAAATGTTTGTCCATTGAATGCATTGGCTGTTTATTCCCAACCCTCAAACCTCTCGTTACATACAGTATGTGTTGATGGTGTCATTTATTTTTATTTTAGAACAGCACTGTCATCAATACATTCTTTGTTATCATTTTGCATTATTTGTCTGCAACAGTGTGTGGAACGAGGAGGTATCTTTAGAAGGTAATGGCAAGACAAATATACATTTTTCTTTGGCCTCCTCCATCAGATACACCGCAGATCCTCAGATCCTGAAGACTGGAATCCTGTCAGGAGCAGGTGGTCTCTCTCTTTTCTCTCTCTCTCGCTCTCTATTTTACGCAAACACACACACACACACACACACTCTGTGCCAGAGACAGATGTGACCTGCTGCATTCCCCCTTCCTCTACTTCCCTCCTGGGGACTTCTGGGGTTCTTTCCAACACATCACCCTCTTTTGTCGAAAAAAGGAAGCCAACTCACCACTGTTTAGGACTTTGGCAGTCTTCCTGACTCTCGTCCCCTCTCTCATTCTCTCTCACTTTCTCTTTGACTGGTGAATACATATGAGCAATGGTGGAGTGCAATGGAAAGAGGATGGCGAGAAAGAGAGAAAGAAAGAGAGAGAGAAAGAGGCTGACAAACGGACATCAGCAGAGGAGGCAGGGAGGATATATTTATATCTGTAGCTTAGGTGTGAGGCCTGGGGGGAATATGGCGCTGTCCTTCAGCTAAGAGCTGACACACACACACACGTGCACGCACACACACACACTCTAATTTTCTCTGACCTTAATCACTAAACGCACGTATATATTTGACGCCTCATCCCAGGCGACGCAGCAGATTATTTGTGCACAGTTGCAGCCAAGCAAAAAAAATGCTGTTTACTCACTTCATTGAGACACTCAATAAGTTGAGAGCAGAAGCTAAGTGTACTATAGTCTGTGGCAGTAGAATAAACATTTTCCATTCTAGCCTCAGGACCCACTTTTCATCTGTGAAGCATGTTTTAATAATTCATCTGTTTAATACACACACAGCATCTGCTGGGTACATCTCCCATCCTCCCATTCAAACTGACTACCACAGATGCCACTGTTTCGGCCCTCTGTACAAGTTCATAATATTATACGCTGTTTATAAGCACACGCCCGCTTGCACGCACACACACACACGCACAATACACACATACATGCATGCAAACACGCACACACACACACACATCTACACCCCTGCCTCCCTCACATAGACACAATGTAGTTTGTGCAATAGGGGTGGAGCCCTGACAATGTTAGGGCCGTCGTACTCTCCAGTGAGTGTGCTGTGGTCAGCCGGCCAAATGGGGATACATTTGTTTTTCCCACAGCGCAGAAATTATGCTAGATTAAGTTCATGAATATATACATGGACCAGGCCTGTCCTGTCTGGAGACACCTGATTTCCCTAGGGGCGTGCTGACAAGGCGGGGTGTGTGTGTGTGTTTGTAGCCCTAACAGAAAAGAGGAGATCCCCTGAACAGGTCCAAATTGAGCTTAATCTCATTCCTTATTGTGCTGGAACAAGAATGAAATTGCACAATTGCACCTTAAATCGATGAGTCCAACTGGCCTACCCCCATTTCTCTACCATTTTAAAAAAAATTATCCACAGCATACCCTTCCAGCATCGTCGTCACTTTTCCTGCACGGATGGGGGCATGATTACTTCTCATCCTGTTTTTATCCTAGTTTTTCTCGTCTTTCTTTTCCCTCCACCAGAAGCCTCCAATAGTGTCTATTCAAACAATCAGGGGGTAAATATGATAAGAATAATCATAAACCAATAAGTCCCGAGAGAAGAAACAGTTTATTCAACCAATAGGGACTCCAAACATAGGGATTGAGCAAGAGGATTCAGGTGAATTTTTTATTTATCTAACTAGGCAAGTTAGTTAAGAACAAATTCTTATTCACAATGACGGCATACCGGGGAACAGTGGGTTAAACTGCCTTGTTCAGGGGCAGAACAACAGATTTTTACCTTGTCAGCTCAGGGATTTAATCCAGCAACTTTCGGTGAATGAGGCGGGCTTGTGGCTAATGAAGATTGGATGCGCGTGAGCAAATTGGCATGGTCATGGCTCTATGTCCATGTATAGAGTTCCTTGCTAACAGGCCATATTCCAATATGAAAGTCTGTGCCCATATATGGAGTTCCTATTCTAAGGCTGTAGTACAATACGGAAGTTAACTTCTTAGGGAGCTGCTGCATAGGTGACGGTTTTGGAGAGTCTGGCGTGCCCAAAGTAAAATGCCTGCCACTCAGGCCCAGAAAATAGGATATGCACATATGCACATAATTAGTACTATTGGAAAGGAAACACTCTGACGTTTCTAAGAGTGTTAAAATAATGTATGTGAGTATAACAGAACTGATATAGCAGGCGAAAACCAGAGGAAAATCCATCCGGAATTGTAGTTTTTTGTGACCTTTGCTCTGTTTGAGACTCTCCCCATTGACTTAAGGCAATCCAGCTCCGAGATTGCAGTACCTATGGCTTCCACTAGATGTCAGAAGTCTATATACAAATACTGAGAGTGATTGGAGTAAGCAAAACGGAAAGAAACAGGAAATGGTCAGGGGAGCTCAGATGTCAACAATATTTCTCGGGCGCGAGACTGGATGCGCGCCCCACTGTATTTTCCTTTCATAACGTTTAGGTTACCATCCGAGTGAAATATTATCGCTAATATTCATAAAAGGATAGCTAAGGATGCATTATAACTGGTCTTTGATTTGTTTAGGAAAAGTTTATAGGTATATTTGAACGCGTTCTCTTCACGTTTCAATGGGCGATTCGACGTTGGATTATCTGAACATAACGCGCCAACCAAACTGAGATTTATGGATATAATAAAGGACTTTTTCTAACAAAAGAACCATTGGATGTCTTTGTTGGACACTTGGGAAGCCCTCAGCAGAAGTTCTTCGAAAGGTAAGGGATTTGTTTTCGCTGTGAAATGGGTTTTGTGTGAACCGCGCTGGTTTATGAATTCATGCTAATGCAGAAATATCAGAGGTGCTATCCTCAAACAATCAAATGTTGTGCTTTCGCTGTAAAGCCTTTTTGAAATCTGACAACGCTGTGATATTGCCAAGAAGCAGAGCTTTTGATGACTATGCAACACTTGTATATTGATGAATGTTTAATAATTCAACTTTTGGATTTTGAATTTGGCGCCTTACATTTCACCGGGTAGTGTCGGGAGTCGCTAGCGCCCCACTGCTCCCTAGCCCGTATATGGAAGTTCCTGCTGTGGAGTTTCTACTCTGAAGCTTAACTTCTTAGGGAGTGGTGTGTCGCTCCCGACACTACCCGGTGAAATGTAAGGCGCGAAATTCAAAATCCAAAAGTTGAATTATTAACTTCTTTGGGAGCAGCGCACGAGGTGACCGTTTTGGAGACCATGGCGTGCCCAAAGTAAAATGCCTCCCATTCAGGCCCAGAAAATAGGATATGCACATATTTAGTACCATTGGATAGGAATTTTCTAAAAGTGTTAACATTTTGTCTGTGAGTATAACAGAACGGATATGGCAGGCAAAAACCCGAGGAATTTCTGTCCTGGAAGAAGTGATTTTGACAGATTGCCTCATTTAGAACCCCTCCCTTATGGAAATGCCCATATAAGGGCATATGAATGCAGTACCTATCGCTTCCTCTGGATGTCAACAGTCTCGAGAAAGTGTTCTGATTCTTTTTAGATGTTTTTAGAGCAGAGAAGAAGACGAATAAGGAAGTGTACACACAGATGTCAATACAAGTAAATGCGAGCTCCCGGCTGGCACGTTCTTTGTTTTTTTCCTTTCTTATCGCCCAGTTTATATTCCGGTTGAAATATTATACTATTTATACATAAAAGTGTTCCTAAGGATACATTTAAAATCATGTTTGATTGTTCTTGGACAAGTTTATAGGTATAAGTTGAACGAGTTCTCTTCACGTTTCAATAGAGGAGTCGACGCTCTATTTTCTCATTATAACGCGCCAACCAAACGGAGATTTATGGATATAATACATGACTTTTTCTAACAAAAGAACCATGGATTGTTTTCGTTGGACACTTGGGAAGCCCTCAGCAGAAGTTCTTCAAAAGGTAATTGATTTGTTTTCGCTGTGAATGTGTTAAGTGTGAACCGTGATGGCTTATGAATTCATGGTAATGGGAAAAATATGTTAGGTGCTACCCTCAAACAATCAAATGTGGTGCTTTCGCCGTAAAGCCTTTTTGAAATCGCCGTAAAGCCTTTTTGACAATGCTGTGATATTGCCAAGAAGCAGAGCTTTTGATGACTATGAAACACTTGTATATTGATGCATGTTTAATAATTCAACTTTTGGATTTTGAATTTGGCGCCTTGCATTTCACCGGGTAGTGTCCCACCACTCTGTAAGTAGTTAACAATAATACTGTGGCGACCCTGGTGTATAAGCGGAGATATCTATTCTAGCCAATAGCATGCTGTAATGACCTCACTAGATCGTAAATAGCGCCCCACCGCTCCCTAAGAAGTTAAACATTCATCAATATACAAGTGTTGCATAGTCATCAAAAGCTCTGATTCTTGGCAATATCACAGCGTTGACAGATTTCAGAAAGGCTTTACGGCGAAAGCACAACATTTGATTGTTTGAGGATAGCACCTACAATATTTACCCATTAGCATAAATTCATAAACCATCGCGGTTCCCACAAAACCCATTTCACAGCAAAAACAAATCCCTTACCTTTTGAAGAACTTCTGCTGAGGGCTTCCCAAGTGTCCAACGAAGACATCCAATGGTTCTTTTATTAGAAAAAGTCATTTATTATATCCATAAATCTCTGTTTGGTTGGCGCGTTATGTTCATAAAATACAGCGTCCACTCGCCCATTGAACCGTGAAGAGAACATGTTCAACCTATACCTATACACTTGTCCAAGAACAATCAAACATCATTGATAATGTATCCTTGGGAACACTTGTGTATTTACTATAATATTTCAACCGGATTATAAACTGGACGATAGGAAAGGAAAAAACCACAGCGCACGCGAGCCAGTGAACGCGCATCCTCTTCTGTTTACATCTGGTGACTAGTTCGAAATTCTTCTTCTATTACCATCCAGAGCAACCTAACATCACCAAACACTGTCTAGAGACTGTTGACATCCAGTGGAAGCAATAGGTACTGCAATCTTACTCCCATATATACAGTGGGGCAAAAAAGTATTTAGTCAGCCACCAATTGTGCAAGTTCTCTCACTTAAAAAGATGAGAGAGGCCTGTAATTTTCATCATAAAAAAATCCAGAAAATCACATTGTAGGATTTTTTATGAATTTATTTGCAAATTATGGTGGAAAATAAGTATTTGGTCACATACAAACAAGCAAGATTTCTGGCTCTCACAGACCTGTAACTTCTTCTTTAAGAGGCTCCTCTGTCCTCCACTCGTTACCTGTATTAATGGCACCTGTTTGAACTTGTTATCAGTATAAAAGACACCTGTCCACAACCTCAAACAGTCACACTCCAAACTCCACTATGGCCAAGACCAAAGAGCTGTCAAAGGACACCAGAAACAAAATTGTAGACCTGCACCAGGTTGGGAAGACTGAATCTGCAATAGGTAAGCAGCTTGGTTTGAAGAAATCAACTGTGGGAGCAATTATTAGGAAATGGAAGACATACAAGACCACTGATAATCTTCCTCGATCTGGGGCTCCACGCAAGATCTCACCCCGTGGGGTCAAAATGATCACAAGAACGGTGAGCAAAAATCCCAGAACCACACGGGGGGACCTAGTGAATGACCTGCAGAGAGCTGGGACCAAAGTAACAAAGCCTACCATCAGTAACACACTACGCCGCCAGGGACTCAAATCCTGCAGTGCCAGACGTGTCCCCCTGCTTAAGCCAGTACATGTTCAGGCCCGTCTGAAGTTTGCTAGAGAGCATTTGGATGATCCAGATGAGGATTGGGAGAATGTCNGTTGAAAGTCCGTGTTGCCCAGCGACAGCCCCAAAACATCACTGCTCTAGAGGAGATCTGCATGGAGGAATGGGCCAAAATACCAGCAACAGTGTGTGAAAACCTTGTGAAGACTTACAGAAAACGTTTGACCTCTGTCATTGCCAACAAAGGGTATATAACAAAGTATTGAGATAAACTTTTGTTATTGACCAAATACTTATTTTCCACCATAATTTGCAAATAAATAAATAAAAAATCCTACAATGTGATTTTCTGGATTTCTTTTTCTCATTTCATCTGTCATAGTTGAAGTGTACCTATGATGAAAATTACAGGCCTCTCTCATCTTTTTAAGTTGGAGAACTTGCACAATTGGTGGCTGACTAAATACTTTTTTGCCCCACTGTAGCTGTTTTCAATAGGGAGGGGTTCAAAATGAGGCAATGTGTCAAAAACACTTTTTCCAGGACAGAAATTCCTCGGGTTTTCGCCGGCTATATCAGTTCTGTTATACTCACAGACAATATTTGAACACTCTTAGAAACGTCAGAGTGTTTCCTATCCAATAGTACTAATTATGTGCATATCCTAGTTTCTGGGCCTGAGTGGCAGGCCTCAGCTGCCGCTCCCTAAGAAGTTAAAACTCTCCTCCCGATACTGCGTGAACAACTACACTTAAAGAGACATATGACACATGGTCAAAGTACTTGCCTATGCTTTACAAACCACCTGACCATAGCGCTGATGACTAACAAATCAACATTGTGTAAATGTGCTCTTTCACTGCTACCCAAGACACCTTCAAATACCTGGACCTATAAGTAACAGTCAAAATGATTGTTCTCTTTTTACTGTAAATGCCGGAATATGCTGTATAACAGTAGGCCTGATAATAATACTATAATGAGCACACATTTGGGGAAACTAATAGAATAGAAAGCACAATGTGTGTGCAGAGGGCTGCATGCCTGTACTGTACCCACCGGCAGGACACAACAGAGTTTTTTGCAGCGTGAGTTGCGGTCGGAAGTGAACAGTCAGAACAAGACATGAATTGGATTAAAATGTTTCATAGACGAGCAGATAATCATAAAACCATCATCTTTGTTCTGGAATGCATTTTTTTAAGCAACCCTCAGTTGCACTGATCAAGCGCCTTGTTAAAATCAAATCAAAGTTTATTGGTCGTGTACACAGTTTAGCAGATGTTAATAGCTCCTAACAATGCAGAACTATTTAAAACAATTAAAAAGTAAGGGGGAAAAACCACAAAAAAATACAAGAAAACAAGTACGGTGGGACGAATCTGATTAACAACCCAAATAGCACTGTTTTAGTATTCAAATGCAATCTATACGTACAGTGCCTTCGGAAAGTATTCAGTATTGACTTTTTCTACATTTTGTTACGTTACAGCCTTATTCAAAAATTGATTCAATAAAACATTTTCCTCAGCAATCTAGGCACAATACCTCATAATGACAAAGTGAAAAAACAGGTTTTTTGAAATATTTGCATATGTATAAAAAAAACCTGAAGTACCTTATCTACATAAGTATTCAGACCCTTTTCTTTGAGACTCAAAATTGAGCACAGGTGCATCCTGTTTCCATTGACGATCATTGAGATGTTTTTACAACTTGATTGGAGTCCACATGTGGTAAATTAAATTTATTGGACATGAATTGGAAAGGCAAACACCTGTCTATATAAAGGTCCCACAGTTGACAGTACATGTAAAAACCAAGCCATGAGGTTGAAGAAATTGTCCGTAGTGCTCCGAGACAGGATTGTGTCCAGGCACAGATCTGGGGAAGGGTACTAAAAAAAATTCTGCACCACTGAAGGTCCCCAAGAACACAGTGGCCTCCATCACTTTAAATGGAGGAAGTTTGGAACCACCAAGACTCTTCCTAGAGCTGGCCGCCCGGCCAAACTGAGGAATCGGGGGAGAAGGGCCTTGGTCAGGGAAGTGACCAAGAACCTGATGGTCACTCTGACAAAGCTCTAGAGTTCCTCTGTGGAGATGGGAGAACCTTCCAGAAGGACAGCCATCTCTGCAGCACTCCACCAATTAGACCTTTATGGTAGTGGCCAGACGGAAGCCACTCCTCAGTAAAATGCACATGACAGCATGCTTGGAGTTTGCCAAAAGGCACCTAAAGACTCTCAGACAATGAGGAACAAGATTCTGATGAAACCTAGATTGAACTCTTTGGCCTGAATGCCAAGCGTCACATCTGGAGGAAACCTGGCACCATTCCTATGGTGAAGAATGGTGGTGGCAGGATGTTTTTCAGCGGCAGGGACTGGGAGACTAGTCAGGATCGAGGGAAAGATGAACAGAGCAAAGTACAGAGAGGTCCTTGATGAAAACCTCCTCCAGAGCACTCAGGATCTCAGAATGGGGTGAAGGTTCACCTTCCAACAGGACAACGACCCTAAGCACACATCCAAGACAATGCAGGAGTGGCTTCAGGTCTCACTGTCCTTCAGTGGCCCAGCCAGATCCCGTACTTGAACCTGATCAAACATCTCTGGTGAGACCTGAAAATAGCTGTGCAGCAACCTTCCACATCCAACCTGACAGAGCTTGAGATGATCTGCAGAGAGGAATGAGAGACAGTCCCCAAATACAGGTGTGCCAGGCTTGTAGCATCTGCGAAAGGTGCTTCAACAAAGTACTGAGTAAATGGTCTGAATAATTATGTAAATGTTTTTATTTTTAATACATTTGCAAAAACTTTTGCTTTATCATAATGGGGTTTTGTGTGTAGATTGATAAGGAAAAATAAACATTTTTATCAATTTTAGAAGGTTGTAACGTAACAAAATGTGGAAAAAGTTAAGGCGTCTGAATACTTTCCGAATGCACTGTATGTATACAGAGAAAGAATTAGGATATGTACAGCAGTAGATATATGAGAGTAAGCTATATCAAGAATCCAGTGTCTAAATAAATATGCAGTGTTCATAAACAGTGTAACTAAAATACAATATACAGTAGTAAAAATATTATGATGAGCTACGTCAGAGATACAGTATTTAAGTACACAGTATGAAACAGGAAGTGAACAGTGATTCAATGTCTCTATAGCATGGGACAGCAGCGTTGGCTGTGTATGTGTGAGTGTGTATATGAGTGTGTGTATGTGCGTGTGTTTTTGAGTATGAGGTGTGTGCGAGTATAGCTTGTGTGTGTGTTTTGTGTGACTGAGTGTGCATCACCTGATAGATGGCTAGTGATGGCTGTTCAACAGTCTGATGGCCTGGTAATATAAACAGTTTTTTAGTCTCTCTGTCTTAACTCTGATGGACCTGTACTGTCTCCGTCTGTCGGACGGTAGCTGAGTGATCAAGTGTCCAACGTGTCCAACGAAGACAATCCATGGTTCTTTTGTTAGAAAAAGTTGGCGCGTTATAATGAGAAAATACAGCCTCCACTCGTCCATTGAAACATGAAGAGAACTCGTTCAACTTATACCTATAAACTTGTCCAAGAACAATCAAACATAATTGTAAATGTATCCTTAGGAACACTTTTATGTATATATAGTATAATATTTCAACCAGAATATAAACTGGGCGATAAGAAAGGAAAAAACCACAGAGCGCGCCAGCTGGGAACGCGCCTTTTCCTTTATTGACGTTCTGTGTGACCACTTCCTAATTCTTCTTCTTCTGCCATATAAAGCATCTACACATAATCAAAACACTTTCTCGAGACTGTTGACATCCAGAGGAAGCAATAGGTACTGCATTCATATGCCCTTATATGGTTCCAAATGAGGCAATGTGTCAAAATCACTTTTTTCAGGACAGAAATTCCTCACAGAAAAAATGTTAACACTTTAGAAACTTCAGAGTTTCCTATCCAATGGTACTAAATATGTGCATATCTTATTTTCTGGGCCTGAATGGAAGGCATTTTACTTTGGGCACGCCAGGCTCTCCAAAACCGTCACCTCGTGCGCTGCTCTCAAAGAAGTTAAGCTATTTGATCAAAATTATCAACAGGAGTTACTCAATATATAAGGGCACAAGGCAAACCCAAAAGCAGACACAGGAGGCAGATGGTTGAGCTCCGATATTTATTATAACAAAAGGGGAAGGCAAAAGGCAGGTCCGGGACAGGCGAGAGTTCATAAACCAGGTCAGAGTCCAAACAGTAACAGGGCGATAGGCAGGCTCGAGGTCAGGACAGGTAAGGGTTCAGTAATCAGGTCCGAGTCCAAACAGTACAAGGGGATAGGCAGGCTCGAGGTCAGAACAGGCAGTGGTCAGGCAGGGAGGTTCGGTGTCAGGACAGGCAAGGGTTAAAACCAGGAGAGCTAGGGAAAAACAGAGACTGGGAAAAATGAGCTATGAAAAACCGCTGTTTTTTCGAACTGGCACAGAGAGACAGGAAAGACAGGAATAAATACACCGGTGATAATAAGCGACACCTGGAGGGGGTAGAGACAAGGACAGGTGAAACAGATCAGGGTGTGACACAATAAAATGAGGCAAGAGGACCACATGCTGGAATCCAAGCCAATATCACATGGTTGCTGTTCCTGACGACTTGTTAATTGGTAATTTCATACTTCAAAGCATTTCCTTTATAACAAGTATCAGATTATCTTGAACCATCTTTATAACATGCCCAGTGCATTGTTACATAATTATACAACGGGTGGGTCTAATCCTGAATGCTGATTGGTTTAAACCGCATTCCAGCCAGTGTCTATTCCACAAGTTACCACCGGCTAAAACTATGACGTTAAAATGCCTATTTACTCTTTTCCATCTGACTTCACAATCCACAACCCAGCCAGGCAATTTATAAACTTGATCTTAACTATAAAAAGCATCTAGACATTATCTCACATTTCTTTAAGACTAACATTTAATTTTCAACAGTGGAGATTTGTATAAAGAGAGAGGAATAAAGCAATCACAGGTTTTGATCGGGAAAGCCAACCCTGCTCCTCGACCAGAGCGTCCAGTGTGCGCTCTTAATGCTCCGAGAGCGAAATGCTCAGAATTTACAAACGGATAATCTGACGATCTGAGTTTAATAATGCCCAGAGCTCACTCTGAGCGCACTCTGGCACTCCAGATGGAATTTACAAACACACCCATACTATATACCAGCCTTTAGTCTTGAAATCTTTGGTTGTTTAGTGCATGGCATGAATCCTGGGTGTTGCTAAGGTTTAAGAGGGTGTGAACGATGCTGAATGGGTGTACACCAAGAAGAGCTCTCCAATAGGTTTACCAAAACATTCAAGGGCCATTTTCTCAAAAGTGAAGTTACAAGTTTATCAACTTTCAAAGCAGAATGACTTTCCCATTGTTCCTCAACTGTAGTGTATGATATACAATTTTCTAGCTCTGAGTCTATACTTCTATCCAATGTAAAAAACACAATTTCAAATTTTGCTACATTAGACCGAATCAAGCTGGTCGGTCACATATAGGGCTCAAATGTTGCTATGCATGCACAACAAATGACTTAGCTCGCAAGCAAGCCTACATGAAGCAGAAAACAGCTAGCTGTATTTGTAATGTTTTTAATCAAATAATGTTACAATTTATTACCAACACACCAGTCGGGAAAGAGGGCTTTGTCCTGCAAACAAATCACTTGCCCTGTTTAGTCCCTGAATGAAAACAGATTCATTGAAAAATATGATTTTCAACATTTCTCATTAGCTGGCTAGCCAGATCATCAATTCAGTATTTTAAAACGAATTGACAATTTCTGAATTTACATTAACTAGTTAGTTTAACTTTGGTTGTTCGTCTAAACGTTAGAAATGTAAAGGTAATTTCCGATTGAGCAGACATATGCAGCATTTACCGTGAATGCAGTCTCCGCTAACGTGGTAACATTGCCTTTCAATTTCAATCACGCTGTAACGCTGAACTTCCGTGATACGGATTGAATAGAGCCCTAGAGCTACTTTTGTGCTCTGTACACAAATGCTGCGAAGGTGTTGAGACAAAAGCGAACACAGAAGGTTCTTCCGGTGTCCAAGTTGAGGTGGATGTTCTCATTACGGCTGGTATTGAAAGGCCTTGTTACCATTACCGTTGAGCTACTTAGTAATGCTGGTGACCTACACAAACACACACCGACACACACAAACATACACATACACATGCACCGACAAACAGACACACACACACACAACCATCAACACAGACACATGTTCACATGTTCACACATACACACTCACTGGCCGAGCTGCTACCAGGTTGTCAAGGCCAGAAATAATTAGGCATCAAAATGAGTTTCCCTCATTTAAAAAAATATATTATTCATGTAGTGGTCCTCTGGAGACTGGATAATGCAGTTAACATGCTCTCATCATGAATTTTCATTACACCATTACATGGGTACATTAAAGAGCACACAACAGAGCAGAGCAACTGAGAGCTACCACAGGGATATAATCAACACGCATGCGCACGCACACACACACACACACACAGAAACAAATACACACAAAGACACACAGACACATACACTTCCCTGTACAGTACACACAGTACATAGTAGACACATTTCTGGCTAAACAAACCCATGGCTCCTTCCAAAGGGATCTTTATCCTAGCCCATCGTCTTTCCTCTCCAAAACCTATTGTTTTCATAATCATCCCTGTTGTTATATTTTAATCAAAAGTTATAAAGTGATTTATGTGACAGGTGTGTGTGTGTGTGTGTGTTTGTGCATGTGTTATTGTGTGTGTGGGCGTACATGCATCCATCTACATACTTTTGTCATAGCCATGAATTCATTAGCCAGCGTGGCACACATAACACATTTCACAGCAAAAACAAATCAATTACCTGTTGAAGAACTTCTGCTGAGGTCTTCCTAAGTGTCCAACGAAGACAATCCATGGTTCTTTTGTTAGAAAAAGTCATGTATTTTATCCATAAATCTCCATTTGGTTCGCGCGTTATAATCAGAAACTACAGCCTCCACTACTCCATTGAAACGTGACTAGAACTCGTTCAACTTATACCTATACACTTGTCCAAGAACAATCAAACATCATTTTAAATGTATCCTTAGGAACACTTTTACGTATATTTACTATAATAAATCAACCGGAATATAAACTGAGCTCTAAAGACGGTAAAAAACACAGTGCGCGCTTCCCGAGAGCGCGCATCCACTCCTATAGACTTCCAAAGAGGCACTTCCTTATTCCCTCTTCTTCTCTGCTCTAAAGCATCTATACAGAATCAAAACACTTTCTCGAGACTGTTGACATCCAGAGGAAGCGATGGGTACTGCATTCATATGCCCTTTTATGGGCATTTTCATGAGGGAGGGGTTCCAAATGAGCCACTTTTTCCAAGACAGAAATTCCTCGGGGTTTTGCCTGCCATATCCGTTCTGTTTTACTCACAGACAAATGGTTAACAGTTTTGGAAAATTCAGAGTGTTTCCTATCCAATGGTACCAAATATGTGCATATCCTATTTTCTGGGCCTGAATGGGAGGCATTTTACTTTGGGCACGCCAGGCTCTCCAAAACGGTCACTTCTCCCATCACGAGTATCATTTGATCCGATCTGACTATCAACTGTCAATTTACGGATATGATTACGAATACGAGTATGGCCTTGTTGGCACACCCCTAGTGTACATGGATTGGAGGGGTGGGGTGCAGCCCTCACCTCCTGTGATCCTGACATTCCTTTCTGCAAAGTGTCTGATATTTAAACAGATTGTTTTCATGCCTACCTAAGAAACATTATATGCTTCACATCAGAATATCCTCTGGCTAATTGGGTTCCCACTGTACGACATGGCTTCAGTTTTACACTGCATGTGTGTTGTGTGTGTTTTGTAAATTGTTTATTTCTGTGATAGAAGACATACTTAGCAGCACCCATCAGCACCAATTCACTGTAGGTCAGGACACGTCCCATCAAGCATTGTATGTGTGTGTGCGTGCGTGTGTGTGTGTGTGAGAAACACTAGCCGGCGCATGGCAGTGCGGTGATGTAGAGTTTTTTATCACAAGTTTCCCACAATAAGTTGGGTGAATTTTGGCCCATTCCTCCTGACAGGAGGAATGTAACTGAGTCCTTGACTTTGTTGTCCTTAAGCCATTTTGCCACAACTTTGGAAGTATCCTTGGGGTCATTGTCCATTTGGAAGACCCATTTGCAACCAAGCTTTAACTTCCTGACTGATGTCTTGAGATGTTGCTTCAATATATCCACATCATTTTCCTTTCCTCATGATGCCATCTATTTTGTGAAGTGCACCAGTAATTCCTGCAGCAAAGCACCCTCACAACCTGATTCTTCCACCCCCGTGCTTCACGTTTGGGATGGTGAACAAGTTTTATATCGCTGCTCAGCTCATGCTCAATTATCCAGCCTCCTTTGGGGTTGGGTGGTGTAAACACACATCAGCTGGGCCTGAATTATTTCACTGTCCCTCTGAAACCCAGAATTAGAATACACACACGCATGCATACACATACTTACACATGCACACACATATACACACACTCTGCTTAGCTGGTATGTAAGATGACTAAACTATTTTACTCCACATGTGCACCACTGACATTCACAGTTTGTGGACACACCACTATGTTGGGGGACACACACACACAGTCAGAGATGTCATAATTACACTCTAAAGAAGACAATCCAGTGTTCTGACGTCTGATTTTAAGACACATCCGCATAGAATATGTCTGTCTGTTTGGCTGTCTGGGTCTGGCTCTCTGTCTGTCTGACCTACTTCCTATCTGTCTATGTGTCTAACTGTTTGTCCGTTCTCCGTCCATCCATTAATTGGGGGGGACACACACACAGTCAGAGATGTCATAATTACACTCTAAAGAGGACAATCCAGTATTCTGACGTCTGATTTTAAGACATCCGCATGGAATATGTCTGTCTGTTTGCCTGTCTGGGTCTGGCTCTCTGTCTGTCTGACCTACTTCCTATCTGTCGGTCTGCCTATCTGTCTGTCCATACGTCCCTCCGTCTGTTGGCTATCATCCTCTTTCCTGGCCTATTTATTGATTCTTATGAATAGACTCTTGACTGGGAGCGTGACCCCATTAGATCATCCTATCTAAAGCCAGTCATGAGACCAGCACAGGATCCCAAGGGATATAGGCCAAGACACGTCAACCATAATCACTCTGAGAGAGGGGGGTAGGGGGTGGAACTGGAGGAAAGAGGGAGAGAGTGAAGGAGGGAGGAAAAAAGGAGGGAGGGAGAGGAGGGAAGGAGAAAAGGAATGGAGAGAGGAAGGGAAGAGAGTAAAGGGAAATAGCTATAGGAGACATAGACACTTGCAGGGGAGGTCGGGAGAATGAGAGAGAGAGGGAAATAGAAAAGGAGAGATGGTAGAGTAGAGATAGAGAGCTAGATAAAGTCAAGAAATGTACATGTACATATACAATGGGAGGAATCGCTGGTTTGTGATCAGTAGACCCAAATCAGAAGAAAACAGCCCAAACCAGAATGAAACAGGGACTTACTACTTGAACTTGTCCAATAAGAAATGTCTGTTTTTGTTCCCTTTCAGTCGGTCACTCGGTATAACATACTATGGGGAGTCAACAGCCAATCATATTCACCTGAGAAAAACTGAAATCTCTCCCAAAGAGCCAATGGATACCCAGCCCTCCCTCGGAAGCCCCGCCTTCCTGGTTATAATACAGAGGCTCGCATCCCTTTCCTCAATTCATTGCTTTTCAGCTCGCCTAAAGGAAGAATGTGTCCCGCAACTTACAAACTTTTCAAGCACACAAAGACTACGAGATTCGGCTCTGACTTAGATGTCTGCTAGTGGGGATAGTGTACTCATCCCCCTAGATGTTTTGCGTCTTGGTATCGGTTTTTGTGTTTGCTAAAATGTAACTCCTTTCTGCTCTGCTTGTGTAGCTAATGTTTCCTTGCTTGGGTAGGAATTGTGTTTGCTAAAAACCCACTACTTTTTGCTCTGCTTGTGTAGCCAGTGCTTCCTTGCTTGAGTAAAAGGGCCAGTGGTAAGAGTAAGTTTCAAAAAGGCTAACCAGTCGAGTTTGAACCTCTAACCGTGCACCAGGGCTTGTGGTTTCACAATGAAAATGAATGATACTCACGAGTGCTGTCCTGTTTGCATGGGGTGGAAACACGCTCAGGAGGCTTTGGCTCAGACCAGTTTGCGTGACTTTGTGAGAAAGATTGGGCCTACAGGACGAAGGGTCTTCCGATGAAGCAATCTCAGAAATTGGGTTGTCTGATGCCGGGAGAGAGCAGCAGTGGTGGTTAGAGTTGATAAGGGTGTCATCCCAGCTGAGGGAGGCTCATTCCGGCTTCTCAGGCAGTGTCCGGATTCCGGGGATGATATACTATCCCTGGTTGGCTCTGGAGGGTTTTCAAAGTGTAAATCGGATGACTTTGGATTGGCGGGGGAAAGTAAACCATTAGTGGTTAATGCGCCTTTGATGGAGCTGTGTCGTAAGGTGGCATATCACCTGGCGGTGGATTGGCCATCTTCTCCCCCGCAGAGGCGTTCCTCCAGGTTTGGGGGAAGGTACATGTCCCTGCAGCGGTCAAGCGTCGTTTACCCATTAAATATTTCAGTTTAAATCGTTTAAATATTTTGCAGATGAGCTAAAGGCGACCTGGGATTCCCCTCATTCAGCCAAGCTGGTACTACCAGGTTAGGGTGAGTTCATGAATGTAGAGGGTATGAGGGAGAAGGGATTCCTTTGCATTCCGCCGATAGATTGAACGCTGTTGAGTTACTTAGCTCCAGAGGTTTACAAGGGGGCTAATCCTAGCACGGCGCTTCCGAATTAACAGCATATCAGTTAGACAAAGTTGACCAGGCTTAGGATTTGGTTCCTTAGAGGGACAGGTGGATGTATTTAGATGAGCCAGGTTCACCAACAATGTTGTTTGGCTCGACTATGGAGTCCTTACAGGCCCATTTCGAGGAGAAACAAAAACTGCGCAACTCTACAGGTCCTTTTCCCATGAAAATCCTTTTCGGTGGGCGGCTCAGCAGTTTCCAAGGCGTGAAAGAAAGAGTCCAGGCCAGAGGCCAGTTTCCAGTGGCCAGGGGATGGTTTTTGACCGTCTTGGTGCTTCTGGGCAGCAGCGGATGTCTTGGCACAGACACCATGCAGGGTCGTAGGAGAGCGGGTGAAAACTGATTCTTCCGCGGTGCAGGGGAAGGACCAGACCTCGCAACACAAGCGGGAGGCCGGGGGAGGGTGCATATTCTCAGGGCCCTCCTACCCAAGCATTTACTGTGGCTATAGTTTTCCCAAGTGGCTCGGTCAATGGGGGCAAGTTTCTGGTTTGCCGAAGTCCCCGAAACTGGTTTGGGCCGTGTATCAGAATGGCGGGACCACGAAAACACATTGTTCAGGGGTATTGAGAGTGTGGTATTGTCCAGGTGTAGGCATAATAAACACAGTTTCTTCCCCATATTCAGACACACAGTTGTCAAGGGTGGTGGTTATGAAAAAAAGAAATAAAACAAACTACCTCAGGGTAGGATAATTTATCACTTCAGGAGATAATGTATGGGAGACTGGCAGCATGCTCCATCCAGTGGTGGGCATGTGCAGTTTCACCACGCGTGATGAGGACGGTGACGAGGGGGTACAGTCTGCAGTTTGCTGTGCGTCCTCCTCCTTTTCGGATCAGAGTATTGACCTTTCTGGATGATTGGCTGGTCATAACAGAGTCGAGGTAACAGATTTCACTCCGCACTGCCCCACTGGTTTCCCATATTCAGTCTCCGGGGATCATAGTGAATCAGAGGAAAACTTGTTTGACTCCTCCTAACAGAGGAGGGTCACATTCCGGCTCTGTCTGGAATGATTCCTCTATGATAGCTGTGGTGTCTCTGGGACTTCTGTTGATCCATCTATTTCAGCGCTGGGGGATTGCTACGTGTCGGGATGCATCTCGCCACTGCCATCAGTTGCTCAAGGTTTCCCTGTTGTGCCTAAGTGCGTTGACTCCTTGGAGAGACCTTGGAGAGTCAATACTCTGATCCCCTGGCACCGCACCGGTGCCAAAGCCACCTCCACCCCCATAGAAAAATTGAGGGCGATAGAAATAGCCCAAAAGGCAAGATCTTATGGGCCGGGTAGTGTCCCGCAGGGTGATCACGACAGAAACATCCTTACTGGGATGGGGAGCGCTGTGTGTGGGCTACTCGGAAAGAGGGATTTGGTCAACAGCGCAAAGGGTGCTGCATATCATTTACCTAGAGCTACTGACTGTTTTGTGGACGCTGAGTCTTTTCTTTCGATTTTGGAGGGCCAGCATGTGTTGGTAAGGTCCGACAATAGGACGGTGGTGGAGTACATCAACGTGCAGGGGGGATGCGGTATCTCTCTCTCCTAAACCTTGCCTTTTATCTGCTCATATGGAGTTGTTTGTATTTCCTATTGCTCAGGGCGACATTTTTCCCCGGATCTCTCAAAGTCATGCGGATCTACTTTTCACAGCGGATCTACTTAACTCTATGGAGTGGAGACTACATCCCTCAGTAGTTGACCAGATATGGGACCGGTTCAACGTAGCTCTCTGCCCACGCGATAAAAGGAGCATTGTCGTCTGTTCTTCTCAATATTGGAACTGGGTGCTCCGTTGGGAGCTGATTCTTTTACGTATCAATGGCCTCGGACCCTGCTCTATGCATTTCCAACAGTGGACCTGATAAAGGCAACCTTGAAGAGGGTCCGTCAGGAGCATCTCTTGTTGATTATGATGGCTACCTGTTGACCCAGATAAACCTGCATCCCGGAGATCATCCGCCTGTTGGACGGGGACCCGTGGAGGATTCCGTGTCATCTGGAACTATTGTCCCAGGCGCAAGGGAGAGTTTGGCACCCACAACCGCAGATATGGGATCTGTGGGTTTGACTACCTAAAAGGTTGAATTTGACGGCTACGGATTTACCCTCTAATGTGATTACAACTATACAGTCAGCATGTGCGCCCTCTACAAGGTGGTTGAATACATACAGTATCAGTCAAAAGTTTGGGCACACCTACTCATTAAATGTTTTTTCTTTATTTTTACTATTTTCTACATTGTAGAATAATAGTAAAGACAAAAAAACTATGAAATAACACATGGAATCATGTAGTAACCAAAAAAGTGTTAAACAAATCAAAATATATTCTTCAATGTAGTCATGACAGCTTTGCACACTCTTGGCATTCTCTACACCAGATTCATGAGGAATGCTTTTCCAAAAGTTCCCACACATGTTGAACACTTGTTGACTGCTTTTCCTTCACTCCGCGGTCCAACTCATCCCAAAACATCTCAATTGGGTTGAGGTTTGGTGATTGTGGAGACCAGGTCACCTGAGGGAGCACTCCTTCTTGGTCAAATAGCCCTTACACAGCCTGAAGGTGGGTTTTTGGGTCATTGTCCCGTTGAAAAATAAATTATAGTGCCACTAAGCGCAAACCAGATTGGATAGCTTAAGTGTGCCTTGAATTCTAAATAAATCACAGACAGTGTCACCACCCCCACACCATCACACTCTAGCGTCCCACCGATCACTAACAAATTAATGCCACTCCTACCTTGTCACAACACTACTGATTGCCTCAAATGCATTCAGAAGGAAAGAACTTCCACAAATTAACTTTTAACAAGGCACACCTGTTAATTGCAATTCCTGGTGACTACCTCATGGAGCTGGTTGAGAGAATGCCAAGAGTGTGCAAAGCTGTCATCAAGACAAAGGGTGGCTACTTTGAAGAATGTCAAATATAAAATATATTTTTATTTGTTTAACACTATTTTGGTTACTACATGATTCCGTATGTGACCGACTGGCTCGATTCAGTCTTATGTACAAAACTTGAAATTGTGTTTTATACATTGAAGAAAAGTAGAGACTAAGAGCTTGAAAATGGTATAGCATACACTACAGTTGAGGAACAATGGAAAAGTAATGATGCTTTGAAATGTTATAAACATTTGAGAAAATGGCCTTTGAATGTTTTGATACATTCTGGTGAGCTCATCTTTGTCTACACCCATTCAAAATCGTTCACACCCGCTTAAGCTTGAGCCCCACATCACTTTAAGGGTTGATCTGAGCGTTCTGTCCTAACAACAACAGTCAAGCACCCAAGCTAACTGCCTAACGTTGACTAGCTTGCTAGCTACTTCCAGACATAAATGAGAGAACAGCTCACTCTGACCATTTTACTAGCAGAGCTGTTTTTATGTTATCCAGAGCATTGGTGACTGCAACTGTGCTGCTGGCAACAATTTACTATTTTTTGCCAACATTTACTGACACCGGCCATATTCAACGAGTGTTGAGCATTCGTAAATTCGTCAGTTATTCTGCGCTCTCTGCCCACACTCAGATGAGAGTGCTCTGAAATTGGAGTAGATAGCCACAGTTGTTGCAGTGACATTCTATTGAAATGGTTATTTGCATAGTGGAGTCTTTTGTTAAGTTATGTGAAGCTACATAACTTAACAAAAGACTCCACTATGCAAATAACCATTTCAATAGAATGTCACTGCAACAACTGTTGATAGACGTAGCTGGTAAATTCGCTCTGGCTATCTACTCCAATTTCAGAGCACTCTCATCTGCTAGGTAAACAATTAACCATAATCCTAACTCATGATGATACTACCCTGCATGAATCTGCAGGTCGCTAACCAACCAGGTTCAATGTTAGCTATCTAAAATTAGGCTCTAACTAGCAAAGCAAATGGCTCTGAGGTACGAATAATATGAATACACAGATCATACACTTAACATTAGCTAGCGAGCCAGACTTTCTGTCAAAATTTGAAACGTGTACTTTCTGAAAATGTAGCTAGCGAGACTATCTTACCCGTATTACATGAAATGGACACTTCTCCATGTCATGGATGCCATTGTTGCCCTTACGTAGTTTGAAGATTTAATCCGTAGACGGGTATTTTCTCCATCTCCTTAGCTATCATACTCTAATTCCACTGATTTCAAAACTTGGTCCTCCAGAAAGTGAAGAGCAACACTTATGCAGTTCTACTACGCAATATATTTTTTAAAAAGCAGCGTTAGACAGGATTACCTACACATACTGACCAGCTCAAATAGACAGAAGCGTGCTACATGGCAGACCAATCTGAACTCATCTCTCTCCATGTCCAGCCCACTCATTATCTCAGCCAATCATGGCTTGCGGAAAGGTTGCTGACTTTTTCTGTGGCTAAACTAACTAGGCTCGTAATTTAACAATTGTATTGGTATTTTCAGATGGCATACAAGTTTGTTATTAAGGGACATGAAAGTTCACATGTTCCAGAAGGCATTTTAGTTCACGTTCAAATGGCTCTACTGTGAAGTAGTGACGAGTGACATCCGCCTAGTTTCCTGAAATGAGTCGCATTTGTGTTGTTTCATAGTTTTGATGTCTTCACTATTATTATATAATGCAGAAAATAGTTAAAATAAAGAAAAACCCTGGAATGAGTAGGTGTGTCCATCCTTTTGACTGGTACTGTATAAGTGGTGGCATTTGAGGGTTGGTGTCAAGTTAAAGGAGTTATTTTTTTCAGAGCTCTTTGGTGGACATTGTGATGTTCTTGCAGCAGGTTTTTGAGCAATGTCTTTCTTTTTCCACATTGAAGGTTTATATGGCAGCCATCTTGGCATGTCATGTAGGGATTGTCAGCTCTACCCCGGGGTCTCATCCCTTGGTGGTGCGGTTCCTGAAAGGCATGCGTCTGCTCAGACCAGTGTCTAAGCTTATGGCGCCGACCTGGATCATTAGATTGTGGAGTATGACAGCAAAGGACAAGGGTTGGCTAGCGGTGTGCGTGATCACTCCACTTGGGGTGTGGCAGCTGCTTGGGTATAGTTCAGGTGCATGACGATTGGTCATATCTGTGCTGCAGCGAGTTGGGGTTCCGAACATACCTTTATGAGATTGTATTGCTTTATTGCTTGGCTCATAGTGCTCTTTTGGCTGGGTCCGGGAGTGGGTGTTAGGCAGTGTGCAGGTTGCTCATTTATCCGGGTTACCACAACTCCCTGTGGGTTTGTGCCTTGGGCTGCCTTGAGGTGCGGCAGCGCGTAGCGTGTGCATTATCCGGGTTACCACAGTTTCCTGTGGGGTTGAGCCTTGGGCTTCCGTGGCAGCGCACGAGTACACAGTTTCCAGCCTTCTGTGTGTTTGAGCCTCGGGCTGCCATGGTTCATTGACTCTGGTCGATGCTACGCAGCGCGTGTGTTTGCTTTACCAAGTCATGACAGGTGTTCTGTTGTTTTGGACTTGCACTTGTATGAGTTCTGACATTTCAGGCTTGCATAGTAAATATTGTTCTTGGAATCGTGGGGTTGGAATTGTGGGGTCATTGCGCATAGCAAAGTTTCAGCAAGTTTTGGTTCCTTATACGGGGCTCTGACAGTTCAGGCTTCTCTGGTAAGTATTAGGGAAAAAGGTGGCTTCTGTAACCCCTTTTGGAGACAGTGGAACCTGTGTGTGCATTGGCTGCCGTGGGACTCCTAGTTTGGTGCCCACTGAGCCGACTTGGGGCGTGATTGTATCTCCCCATAGTATGTTATACCGAGTGAGCCACTGAAAGGGAACTTACAGTTATAATTATAACTACTGTTCTCTGAAGGAGGGAACGAGGTATAACATAAATTATGTTGGCCTCATGCCGTAATGGGATTTGGGCTTGCTGAAGAGCGGTACTGAATTAACTTCTTACGGAAAAGTGTCCCGCTAGCGTGCCACCTCGACAACATCCGGTGAAATTGCAGAGGGCGAAATTCAAAATACAAAAATCGTAATATTAAACATTCATGAAAATACAAGTGTCATACACCATTCTTTAGCTTAGAATCTTGGTAATCAAACCGCTTTCTCCGATTTACAATAGCCTTTACGGCGAAAGCATAGCATTTGATTATCTGAGGACAGCGCCCGCATACTTCCTGCATATAAATATATTTCATACCAGCACAGGCATCACAAAAATCAAAATAGTGATAAAATAAATCACTTACCTTTGAAGATCTTCCTCTGTTTGCACTCCCAAAGGTCCCAGCTACACAATAAATGGTTGTTTTGTTCGATAAAGTCCCTCTTTATCTTGTTAGGCTCCGGGGCAGAATTTGGAATTTTGGAGAGTCTGGTGTGCCCAAATTAAACTGCCTGTTACTCAGGCCCAGAAGCTAGGATATGCATATATGGTAGCATTGGATAGAAAACACTCTCAAGTTTCTAAAACAGTTAAAATAATGTCTGTGAGTATAACAGAACTGATTTGGCAGACAAAAACCCGAGGAAAATCCATCCGGAAAAATTGCTTTTTTGAGCTTCCATGCAATTGGGATGGTTTCCTAATTGCACAATGAAAAGAATAGCTCCCAGATTGTAGTACCTATGGCTTCTGGGCCTGAGTAGCAGGCATTTTACTTTGGGCACGCCAGACTTCCGAACACTGCCCCCTAGCCCGGAGAGGTTAAGAAAATGGATGCCAGGAAGGCGGGGCTTCCGAGGGCAGGCTCAGCATCCATTGGACCGTTGGGCGTGATTTCAGTTTTCTTCAGGTGAATGTGATTGGTCATTGACTCTCCATAGTATGTTATACCTCAGGGTAGCCTAGTAGTTAGAGCGTTGGAAAGGTTGCAAGTTCAATTCCCCGAGCTGACAAGGTACAAATCTGTCGTTCTGCCCCTGAACAGGCAGTTAACCCACTAGGCCATCATTGAAAATAAGAATTTGTTCTTAACTTGAAAACGTTTTCCTATAGTGTGCCCTAATAAACACAATTGTGGTGCAGTTTGTGCATGTCAAAGGGGTGCTAGCAGGAACCAGAGAGGAGGAGGTACAAGCATGGGCAGGGTAGACTTGAGCTGGGTTAAGCTGATCATCCTGTCCTCCTTCCTCCTTCTCCCTCCTTTACACTCTCCTGTGGGGTTGTTTGTCACCCAACTTGCATCAGAGCACCGTGTCTGCAAAACAGGGAATGTAGGAAATGTAGGGAAGCGTCTCTTTCTTTGGTGTTACGCCGCATGACAATCTCACCATCACAGTGAATAAGTGTATCGCTGTGCTATATCAGTCTGTCACTCAATCCTATAAGGCTGCCAGCACACAGGATGCTCCTTATTATTGTTATCACTCTGCATATCACTTTGATTGAGAAACTTATATGGATGTAATAATAACACATAATAATACACTGCTGATTAATTTACATGAGTTGTTACACTCTCTGCCCTTCGCCTCTTCAGATAATTCCCTCAGAAGGCCGTAGCTGTGCATGTTCACAGATCAGCCCACATAGGTGGTCATGAAAGTTGTGTGTGTGTGTGTGTGCATGTGTGCATGTGTGCACGTGCATGTGCATCTCTTTTTCGTGTCACATTAAAACCGCTGATTATCTCTCCCTCTGTCATTGGAATTCAAGCAGCGTCTCTTTCTTTAACTTAAATCCCACTGCATCTCTCTCTCTCTTTCACTCTCTGTCTCTCTCTCTCTGTCATTCGTTGCTGAAAGACATTAGAATAACAATACCTCCCCACTCGTTGGTTTTCAAACTGTTAACAGCATATGTTTGGCTCAGCAGAGTACAGGAGAAGAAAGCAGCTCAGCGCTCCACTAATAAAGCCTTTCATAATTTGTCAGGTGAAACAGACCACCAGAATGCATGGCTTCAATTATCCTTGTTGAGCATTCAGCTTCTTGAGCATTCACTCTCTCTCTCTGTGTATCTCTCTATCCCTCTCTCTGTCTCTCTCTGCTTCTCTCCCTTCTCTTTCTGTCTCTCTTTCTCCCTGCTCTCTCTCTCTCTCTTTCTCTCCCTCTCTCTCTTTCTGCTCTCTCTATTTCTGCTCTCTCTCTCTCTTTCCACTCTCTCTCTCTCTTTCTGCTCTCTCTCTTTCGGCTCTCTCTCTCTCTTTCTGCTCTCTTTCTGCTATCTCTGTCTCTTTCTGCTCGCTCTCTCTCTTTCTCTCTCTATTTCTGCTCCCTCTCTCTCTTTCCACTCTCTCTCTCTCTTTCTGCTCTCTCTCTTTCGGGCTCTCTCTCTCTCTTTCTGCTCTCTTTCTGCTCTTTCTGCTCGCTCTCTCTCTTTCTCTCTCTCTTTCTGCTCTCTCTCTCTTTCTACTATCTCTATTTCTGCTCTCTCTTTCTCTTTCCGCTCTCTCTCTCTCTTTCTGTTCTCTCTCTTTCGGCTCTCTCTCTCTATTTCTGCTTTCTTTCTGCTCTCTCTGTCTTTTTCTGCTCGCTCTCTCTCTTTCTCTCTCTCTTTCTGCTCTCTCGTCCTGCTTTCTCACTCTCTTCCTGCGTTCACTCTCTCTCTTTCTGCTCTCTCTCTCTCTCTCTCTCTCTTTCTGCAATCTCTCTCTCTTTCTGCTCACCCTGTCTCTCTCTCTCTCTTTTTGCTCGCTCCCTCTTTCTGCTCACTCTCTCTTTCTGCTCACTCTCTCTTTCTGCTCACTCTCTCTTTCTGCTCTCGCTCTATCTTTCTGTTCTCTCTCTATCATTCTGTTCTCTCTCTATCATTCTGCTCTCTCTCTTTCTGCTCTCTCTCTCTTTCTGCTCTCTCTGCTCTCTCTGTCTCTTTCTGCTCTCTCTCTCTTTCTGCTCTCTCTCTCTCTTTTGTCTCTCTCTCGCTTTCTGCAATCTCTCTCTCTTTCTGCTCGCTCTCTCTCTTTCTGCTCTCTCTCTCTCCTTCTGCTCGCTTTCTCTCTCTTTCTGCTCACCCTGTCTCTCTCTCTCTCTTTCTGCTCGCTCTCTCTTTCTGCTCTTTCTGCTCTCTAACTCTCTCTTTCTGCTCTCTCTGTCTCTTTCTGCTCGCTCTCTGTCTTTCTCTCTCTCTTTCTGCTCTCTCTCTCTCTCTTTCTGCTCTCCATCTCTCTCTTTCTGCTCTCTCTCGCTTTCTCTCTCTCTCTTTCTGCTCTCTCT